>BQNB010008789.1:50679-73002 GCA_026074375.1 Tanacetum coccineum
GCGGTGAACTTCCAGCATTTAGGCAAGAGAGGGAGGATAGCAAGAACAATAGATACAAATCGAGCGACTCTAGTTCGTTCAACACGAAGGATTCAGGAGAAGGAAGTATCAATTTGAATACTACGGTAGGAACCGAAGAAGAAAATAAAGTGGAGGAAGTTCGTCGACCAAGACCCATGGGCAGAGACCAAGCAAAGAGGAAAATAAAAGCGGGCTCAGCAAGTTTAGCAAGTTCTTTTGATGTGGCAGAGTTGGCAAAGATGATGGCTAGCGAGTATGTAATGGCCAGCGACCCGTACAACACTCAAAAGAAGCAAGAAATGCCGGAGTTATTGAAGATCAAAAACCGAGAGCTCGAACTCAAAGCCGCGGAGCTAGAAATTCGACGCATGGAGAACCGTCAAAGTGATGAAGCATTATATGAGACGACGACCGATGAAGCATTGTAGGAGAGACTCAGAGGCTTTTCGGTTGATTCTACTTTTTTAATCTATCTATGTAATGTTTTCGCTCAATTCCGTATGTCGTATTTTCAATTCCGTATGTCGTATTTTATTTTATGTATGTTGTATTTTTATTTTGAATAAAAGTTTAAGTTTTTAATAAAAAATGGGTATAATGGTAAGAGGTTTTGTGATTGATAATAGTAAAGTGTGAGGGTGAGTGAGGATAAAAAGTAGGTGAGAGAAAGCTGATGTGGCGCTGATGTGTCCAGTGAGGATGGGGTTTTAGGTGTCACTGATATTTGTAGCCTAAGATTAAATTTATTAAACCTATTTTCTTAAGATTAAATTTATTTTTTTATTTTATTTCACACACCGGTCTCTCTTTCCTTTTCCCTAAATCAGTCGTCACTATAGCAACCCTAGCTTCATAATCGATCTCAATTCATCATATTTGATTCATCAAAGGTATAATTATGCTACTTGTTATTGCACTTAACGCTCATAGTAGGTGTTAATTTACGTTTTTTATAGCATTATTACCTAATTTATGAAATATGATGTTCGAATGATGTTAATTATTGATTAAGCTAAATTGTGTATTAATTACACGTACTTAATTAGGGAGTTGGATAATATGATTTTAAACAATGATATGTTGTAATAGTTAGCTTAGACAGTTATGACTAATCGAAAGTGATCACCATATGATCTTGAGATAGAGTGGGAGTGTGGGACTTTGATGTAGAATGATTAATCTTATAACTAGATAGCGCTTAAAAAAATCCTTGATTGACAATAACTTGTACTCACTCCTCGAGAAGGAAAGCTTGAATTACAGGCTTGGCCTCTCTGGATGACTTTGCATGAGGTTCCAGTTATAAGTAGACCCTTTGTTTTTGTAATACCTAATAACCAATTAGTAAGAAAGACTCATTAGTGTGGGCATGATGTAGGTTATCCTAAAGTCCATAGCCGAACCAAATATATATTGCGTTCTTGTGTGTCTAAAGTTTTTGATGTAATGTTTGCTCTTACATGCATAAATCCGTATGTCTATTGATTGTGGGAATTCTAATAGTTTATTCTCCCCATTGATGATGTACTCCAAATTAGAAGTTATGGTATACATAGATACAAAACTAGACTTACAGATGCATTGTCGTTGATAGGTTAGTTTGATAATTATACAAAACTAAAAGGGAGTAGTTTACTCATCTGGTTATAAGCTACCTTATCATAAAAAAGATTAAAGATGCCACTTAAGCAAGATGCAGTTTCTCGGTGATCAAGTTACCAAGTATGTAAGATAAAAAAGGGTATAGATTTAGTGGTGTGCATTCCTATATTATGACACATTGTCCTTTTGTTTATTTTAATCTGTTGAAGGTTTTTGGTGTCATGGCGCCTGTATATTAATATTGTTATATTGAGGATCAATTTTCATTAGGTAATAGTTTGAGCACATGATATTATCTGACATGTGCACGTATGGGTTTTAGAAACTAACTAGTGTACATGCAGCAATGCACTAAATGTGATATTATCAAATGAATAAATGAAATGTTTTGAGAACTGTGTATTTTGTTGTTTTTATGAAAGAAAGTGCACATTCATGGTGGAAGAGAAGGCAGTGCGAACATAGAAATACTTGTAGACCTTAAAAAGACGATGACACAAATGATTTCAGAGGAAATTGTGTTTCCAAGCAATGTTATATTATAGAAATACCTGTTAATTCACCCTCTCGTTCACCCCTTTTGTGTAGATTTTCTTATTCAATAAGTTTTTGAATTGGTTTTCTTGGCAGTGAGCTGTTTGGTGGAAGACTGAAACTTGGAATGTCAACCATGGATGCTTATACAACAACATTGAACACTTGGGCTTCTTGGGTAGAAAGTATGATTGATACAGATCGGACCCGTGTGCTCTTTTGGAGTTTTGAGGGCAGTCATTGGAGGTACGTCACTATATTCTAAGAAAATCAAGTACTTTAAGCATTATGAACTCAATATATAGAGAAAAAGCTTACATATCCATAAGCTTTCCTTCGTAAAGTATTTCAATTTTCAGGAGCTTCTTGTTAGTAGTACTAGTTATGGTTTTCATGTAAATTATCAAGATATAGAAACTGTTTTGACTTGAAACTCGCCTTTTAACTTTATGGTCAAGTGTGTTATTTTTCTAATGCAATTTCGATACAGAATATTGGAAAATTCTAGATCAATAGCTTTATTTTCTTAGTACCAGTCTCAGCAACACAAACATCTCATTGTCATAGTAGTAGCTTTTAACTTAGGTATTAAGTCTTACCGTGTCTCATCGAATTGAGCTGATTAGAGTTACTTTTACCTTAAAAGTTAGACAATTTCTATTTGAACATCTTATTCTATTATTAGTGACCGCCTTTTTATTGTGTAACAGCGGCCCTAATGGCCACACTTGCAAAGATACAAAAATGCCGACATTTGGAAGTGAGTTAATATATAAGCCATTTCTTGGATATTATAAAGAAAGTGGTGAACAATATGGTGGAGCCTGTAATCGCAATGCATGTGACTACCATAGGGTCGTTTCGTAGTGATGCACATGTTGGTACATGGAGTGATAATCCAAAGGTTCTGATTCTAGCCATTGTTGTTTACCTGGAGTACGTGATGCCTGGAACGAAATCCTGTTCTCGTATCTATAAAATTTCAACACTGTAAGTTGAATATTTGACTTCTTTGAGGTCAAACGTTCTGAATTTCAAATACAACTACAACATAGTTATCTGTATTCCTTTATAATATTTTATATAAAATAGGATTATGTACGAAAAAGATTGATGTGGCATCCAAATCCTTTTATATGTTTGTTCATTAAAATTTGCATCTATTTTGAATTCTTGCGTGACCTTAATCAGTTCGACTTCATAAAACTCAGCATAGCTTTCGAATTGAGTTGCTCTTGTCTTTTGCAGGCTGTTGTTTACGACAAAATGCTAAGCTTACGTGTTACCGTTCTCGTTGACGGTGTGTGTTTTTGAGTGTAAGAAGGGGGAGAAAAAGAGTTGGGTTGTAGTTTGAAACAAATTCAATTGATTTGTTGTTGTACAACTATTGTATTCACTCATTATTTTCTCATTTTTAAATGAGAATTGATTAGTACACACCGTTTTGTTGGTAAAATCATCATTTTAGACACTCTTCTATTTCAGCATTCTTTTTTAGAGAGGCATTTAGCGTCTTTTTCAAGTGTTGTGTATTGGTAATTTGGTATATATAGATATAAAATTTATATTTAAAAAGAAAAAATATCCTTATTCGGGTCAATCGGGTCGACCTGAACTCGAGTCGGCCAAAAAATTTCAACCCAATATCCGATCTTATTTAGTATGCGGGTTGACCCGAATAACCCCGAATAAAATTTTAGACCTGACTAACCTGACCTGAATATGCTTAAAATTTTCAACGCGCGGCTAATATCACCCTCGTTATAGGACATATATAGTTATTGTCTAATATCACTTGTGATATTTCATAAACATAGTTAATGTCTAACATCACTTGTTATTTTTGTTATATGACATGCCTAATATCACTTGTGATATTTCATAAAAATAGCTAATGTCTAATATCACTTATGATATTTCATTAACAAATAATTATGCATTTTAACCTTTAGTGTCATATGTGACATTTCATTGCTTCGTATATATTATTTTTAATATAATATCACCCATGTGTTTTCTAATATTTTTATATTTTTCAGGTATTAGATGATTTTTGTGTCTTTCACCGCAATAGACAAGCACGAGAAATGTTTTACTCTTGATTCAAGGTTGCTTAAGAATAAAACATTGCTCAAAAGATTGTGTTTTTTTTGGAATTTTTAACATACAAATAATAATATCTATCACTCGTGATACTATACTCTTAGTAGGAATAAAAAGGTTAACTCTATTTAGGTAAATTCGTATTTTGCTCAAAAGCAATGCTATATTAAAGCAACACTCGTTTGATTTTGATAATACGTCTAAATTTTATTTTCATAGTTTGCTTTCTTTTTATTCATTTTGGTATTTATAAGTGACACTTGTTTATCACCTGTGACATTGTATCTAAGTTAAAAAGTATTTAAATGGGTTGTCTTAATCATTTTATAGTAATATCTTAGGTGATAAAATAATAGAATGTGAAATTATTCAGTTTAAAGTAATATCTCAGGTGATATAGCGAGCCATGAAAATGTCTACTTTTGCTCTTTGTATTGCTTTATCACATGTGATATTAATATTACATTTAATATCAGAATTAATGTCACATTATATTCTTTTATCACATGAGATATTATTCTTAAGTGACTAAGTATGACAATTTAAATACTTTTTATCTTCCTTACAGTGTTATATCACAAGAGATAAATAATTTTCACTTACAAATACCAAAATAAATAAAAATGAAACAAACTATAAAAATAGAAACTTGACATAGTCTTAAAATTAAACAAGTGTTTGCTTTTGAGCAAAATAAGAATTGGCTACAAAGGCTCAACCTTTTTATTCCTACTAATAATATAATATTATAAGTGATAGGTAACATTGACTACATGTTAAAATTTACAAAAATAACCGCAATTAGTGTCATATTATATTCATCACAAATGTTAAAGCAATATAACGTGACACTAATTTTTAAGCAAAATTTGTAATATCATAAACACCAAACTTAACCATCTATTAACATTTTCACAACGTTACAATAGCACATTTTCAAATTGAGGAATCAAGGAAAAACACGTTGTCACAAAAAGCAATCTTCTTATATTCAGGTCAGGTTAATCAGGTCCAAAATTTTATTCGGTCGGGTCAACCCGAGTACCCCGAATACTAAATAGGGTCTGGTATCGGGTTGAAATTTTTTGGCTAACTCGCGTTCGAGTCGACCTGATGGATCGGAATAAGGATTTTTTTTAATATAAATTTTATATTTAAAAGAGTACACAAAAGGAATTTTTTTACTTTTTACACATATTCGGGTTGACCCGAAACCGAATTGACCCGAACACGAATTGACCTGAACCGAGTAACCCGTGGGTTTTAAAAAGCACGATACACTTCGACGCAATAAGGGTCAAAAAGCCGAGGTGCGAGGCGAAAGCAGGCACATCACGTACCCAAGACGACAATTTTATAAAAAAAAGTACTTGTAAATCATATATAATACGCAAAACACAATAATACCACATTTAATACTAAATTGCATAAAAAATAAAAAAAGATTAAAAAAGCTCAAAATATAGCTTAAGACTTACCCAAGGAGACACCTTTTCAAAAAGGATCACGTTTTTAGTTTGCTTCAATGACATAAAACTGTGACAGTTACCTTTGACACTAATAAAAACAACACCAAGAAACTTGTTTATGACACTGGTTCATTATGCAATGTTTCTTTGACACAAATAAAAGACATTTCATTGTTGATGCATAAAATGTTTTGCAACTTTGTAGAAAAGAAAGTGAAATTAACAAACTGGTATCTAACTGAATGAAATACTTTGGATTCATTGTAGAAATTGTACACACATTTAATAGTATCAACTTGACGACACGAACGATCAACCCTTCTAAACTTCTTAATTTCTTTCCTACTACACACAAGGATGTAATCGGGAAAAAGGAAGAAAGAAATATGATGGTTAGAATGCTATGATTAAGATCAATTGTAATAATGTATCTTGTTAATTGAACACTTTCTCATAACAATTGCTAATGCAAAATGAAGGCAACTAAGTTGCTCCTACATTTATTCCAGTAAAACCTGCTAGCAGCCAATTTCATTTTCAATCCATTTATTTGCTCTTTCGAATGAAACCTGACACATACACATGGAGCAGACTTGCAGGAATACCCTGTTTCTTTGTCTTGGAAGTGTTTTTGTTGGCTAGACCTGCAACCAATTACCAAAAGAGAATTTAGCATAAAGAACAAGCTTTCTAGAATCGTAATAACGGCAAACGATCAAACATTTCATCAAAGAACAATTACATCTATGCAAGCAGGATACATCTTCATATTAAGTGATTACAAAAAATATGTACACATTAACCAATATTTGTAATATCATAAACACCAAACTTAACCATCTATTAACATTTTCACAACGTTACAACAACACATTTTCAAATTGAGGAATCAAGGAAAAACATGTTGTCACAAAAATCAATCTTCTTATTTTCAAAAAACAAAAATGTCATTGTTGTCATTTTATCTATAAATACACTTAATAATGAGAATTTTCTAAACGCTCGAACATGTAAATATATAACTTCAAACAACACCTCTAATGAAGTTTACATATTACATTGACAATGATGGGATAATCATATGACGAGTTTTTCTTGTGCGTGTGACATAATCAACATGTATGGTATGCTTTTATGATGAATTAAATAAAGAAAATGAAAACGTTAAACTAATGCAAAAAAAACATACCCATTTGCTACTAGTGGCATCATGTTTATCATGACCATATATGTTTTGAAGAAGAATGCCAGCATCAACAACCCGTGAAAAAGCACCCAGTAACATCCAGTGAAGATGCATACGCCACCATCCCATATCGTGAGACACGGCCATATGTGAGCTTTAATCCTACAACACCACAAAAAGACGCTGGTTGTCTTACACTTCCGCCAGTATCACGCAAATTATGCTAAGCCAAAGCCACTAGCGAATCACACACAAATTACGCTACCTATGCGGCTATGCCAAACAATTACGTCAAAAACTAACATACAGGTCCAATATGTTACAACAAAATACAACCACTTGTCTAATTCACTCAGTTTTATCATGATCCTATATGTAAAGACAACCACTTGCTCAATAAAAACATGAATAATTCATCTAAATATATCTCAGTCTTACTTAATAGATGTTACAACTTGACTATACTTACACAAATCATCTCATCCTTTACAATTGCAAGTCTCATGTATCAAAATAATACTTAAACCACCTTATTATAAATTCCCACTACAATCATTTAAAATCTCCAACCGAATCACTTAATGAACAAATAAATTACATTCTTACAATTATCTGTATAAAATTTCACCTTAATGAACTACCTGGATCTTCTAATACATCAATGAATCCCTATGATAATACTTATCATCCAATATCAATCCAATCAATCTACTAAATCGACTAATTATATACAATTAGAAACACAGACCCTTTCACTTCGAATCGTTGACAATTAAAATCGCAAAAAAGGGAAACAACGACAAAATAACAGAACTGAAGATCCGTACCATCGTCTGGAAATTCAATTGGTTCATTTGGAACCATAGTTTTTGCCGGATTCGTGGTTACAGACTTCGATTATTCCATTTTAGCTTGTTTTATCAGATTTATTGGGTAAAATCACGGTTGATTTTATTGATTTGCAGTTAGGGTTTTGATTGTTGTGAGAAAGAATGTGTGTGTGTGTGTGTGTGTGCGTGTGTGTTTTTGTGTGTGTTTTGGTTGGTTTGGAGGAAGATGACGTAACTGACAGGCAGTTGACCACCTTGTTTTTTGTTTTTATGTTTTAATACAAGGATGTTAGATCAAAGATTTTGGACGGTCAAGATCAGTCCCTCAGTATGTGAGGTAAAGCTGGTCTCCAAAATAACTTGACTCTTTCTGTATATTCTTCTATCTATGTATATGCCTCTATTTGGATTCAGCTTATTATATATATCGGGTGTTTAGTTCCATGTACCAACATGTGCATCACAACGAAACGACCCCATGGGAGTCACATGCATTGCGGTTACAGGCTCCACCATATTGTTCACCACTTTCTTTATAATATCCGAGAAATGGCTTATATATTCACTTACTTCCAAACGTCGACATTTTTGTATCTTTGCAAGTGTGGCCATTAGGGCCGCTGTTACACAATAAAAAGGCGGTCACTAATAATAGAATAAGATGTTCAAATAGAAATTAGAGTTAATTGCATAAATGGTCCCTGTGGTCGTCCGGATTTAATGAAAATGGTCCCTCAAACTTTTTTGTAACGAAAATGGTCCCTGTGGTTGTGAAACATAACGAGTTTGGTCCCTGTGGTAAGAGGATTCATAACGGTTTTGGTCCCCATGACCCATAACGGATTTGGTCCCTATAGGGACCAAACCCGTTATGTTTCACAACCATAAGGACCATTTTCGTTGCAAAAAAGTTTGAGGGACCATTTCCGTTAAATCCGGACGACCGCATGGACCATTTATGCAATTAACTCTAGAAATTATCTAACTTTTGAGGTAAAAGTAACTCTAATCAGCTCAATTCGATGAGACTTGGTAAGACTTCCAAATATAGATTTCAATACCTAAAGTTAAAAGCTACTACTATGACAGTGAGATGTTTGTGTTGCTGAGACTGGTACTAGGAAAATAAAGCTATTGATCTAGAATTTTCCAATATTCTGTATCGAAATTGCATTAGAAAAATAACACACTTGACCATAAAGTTAAAAGTCAAGTTTCAAGTCAAAACAGTTTCTATATCTTGATAATTTACATGAAAACCATAACTAGTACTACTAACAGGAAGCTTTTGAAAATTGAAATACTTTACGAAGGAAAGCTTATGGATATGTAAGATTTTTCTCTATATATTCAGTTCATAATGCTTAAAGTACTTGATTTTCTTAGAATATAGTGACGTACCTCGCCCTCAAAAGTCCGAAAGAGCACACGGGTCCGATCTGTATCAATCATACTTTCGACCCAAGAAGCCCAAGTGTTCAATGTTGTTGTATAAGCATCCATGGTTGACATTCCAAGTTTCAGTCTCCACCAACTTTAAAATAACAGCCACTGTCCAAAAACCAATTCAAAAACTTATTGAATAAGAAAATCTACACAAAAGGGGTAAACGAGAGGGTGAATTAACAGGTATTTCTATAATATAGCATTGCTTGGAAACACAAGATCCACCGAAATCATTTGTGTCATCGTCTTTTTAAGGTCTACAAGTATTTCTATGTTCGCACTGCCTTCTCTTCCACCATGAATGTGCACTTTCTTTCATAAAAACAACAAAATACACAGTTCTCAAAACATTTCATTTATTCACTTGATAATTTCACATTTAGTGCATTGCTGCATGTACACTAGTCAGTTTCTAAAACCCTTACGCGCACACGTCAGATAATATCATGTGCTCAAACTATTACCTAATGAAAATTGATCCTCAATATAATAATATTAATATACAGGCACCATAACACCAAAAACCTTCAACAGATTAAAATAAACAAAAGGCCAATGTGTATAGGAATGCACACCACTAAATCTATACCGTTTTTTATCTTACATACTTGGTAACTTGATCACCGAGAAACTGCATCTTGCTTAAGTGGCATCTTTAATCTTTTTTCTAATAAGGTAGCTTATAACCAGATGAGTAAACTAGTCCCTTTTAGTTTTGTATAATTATCAAACTAACCTATCAACGACAATGCATCTGTAAGTCTAGTTTTGTATCTATGTATACCCTAACCTCTAATTTGGAGTACATCATCAACGGGGAGAATAAAACTATTAGAATTTCGGCAATTCCCACAATCAATAGATATACGGATTTATGCATGTAAGAGCAAACACTACATCAGAAACTGTAAACACACAAGAACGCAATATATATTTGGTTCGGCTATGGACTTTAGGATAACCTACATCATGACCACACTAATGAGTCTTTCTTACTAATTGGTTATTAGGTATTACAAAAACAAAGGGTCTACTTATAACTGGAACCTCGTGCAAAATTATCCAGAAAGGCCAAGCTTGTAATTCAAGTTTTCCTTCTCGAGGAGTGAGTACAAGTTATTGTCAACCAAGGATTTTTTTTAAGCGCCATCTAGTTATAAGATTAATCATTCTACATCAAAGTCCCACACTCCCACTCTATCTTAAGATCATATGGTGATCACTTTCGATTAGTCATAACTGTCTAAGCTAACTATTACAACATATCATTGCCTAAAATCATATTATCCAACTCCCTAATTAAGTACGTGTAATTAATACACAATTTAGCTTAATCAACAATTAACATCATTCGAACTTCATATTTCATAAATTAGGTAATAATGCTATAAAAACGTAAATTAACACCTACTACGAGCGTTAAGTGCAATAACAAGTAGCATAATTATACCTTTGATGAATCAAATTGGATGAATTGAGATCGATTATGAAGCTAGGGTTGCTACAGTGACGACTGATTTGGGGAAAAGGAAAGTGAGAGACCGGTGTGTGAAATAAAATGAAAAAATAAAAAAGAAATTCTTTATATATTAAGACAAGAAAATAGGTTTAATAAATTTAATCTTAGATTAATCTCCACCATTAGATCCAACTCAAATGGATGATAAGGATTTGTCTCTTGGTATGTGGATAGAAACTGGTATGCAAATGAACTTTTCTCTTCTGAGCTATATTTATTGCTAGAAGGTAGCACTCAATATTGTTTCGCATTATTTTTAAAACTCATGTAAATATTCTATTTCCAGCTTATACCGTTCAATTCCAAAGAAGATTTACAAAGTAGGCTGACAAAGATATTTGACAAAGAGGCCAAGACTTCCTACCATGAATATGACTTATACCTTACTCAAGATCAAGGGGAGAAGAGATCGGAAGGTGGTAATAATACTTTTAAGATCACGATCACCGACCGTAGATGTGGGATTGTTGATAGATGGAGTGTGCGTTATCTAAACGCGAAGGTATTGTCTCCATGCGGTGATGAAAACTATTTGGGGTTACTAAAGGTGTTTCACTCTCGTACTGTTCCCAAGTTTATTGAACTATGTGATCTGTACCCCCAGCTTATTTCAGCTTATAATTCAGAAGTTTCTTTTAGCTTATTGTTGCTTTTGTTATTCCAAGCTTATTTCCTTTGCTCGAATAAGCTATTTAGCTTTGTTCGTTTCCCTTGTTAAGCTCGATTCGAAAACTTATAATGGTGCAACGAGTCATTTAAACTCGGCTTATTTATAAGCTTGTGTCACCACCTTATTTCCTTTATCATTTTTCTAACAAATTATTCCAAAAATAAACATTACATTTTAAGGTAATACCTGTGGGGAAACACAAGCTTTCCTATCAGATCTCTAGGGAATGAATCGAGGGAAGTTAAATCATATCCAGTGAATTGGTGATTAACAAAACAAGGAGTAATATCCCCCTCTTTGAAACTGTAAATTCCTTTCGTCCATAAGTTCAGATAAGTTCTCCCTAAAGCATGCTTTTCTGCATCATGCTGTTGCTTAACTGTTGCAAAAAAATTATAAAATTGTTAAAATATAATAATCACGCCGCAAGCAAGTTATTTTCATTTAATCTCACATTCTTTTCGTGACTTCTGGCTCAAACCGACTCCGCAAAATTTGATGACAACAATATCATCACCAGCACGAAGGTACGGACCATCATCTCTAAATTTGAGAAGAATGTGTTCCGGACATATATCGGCATGCAATGTGGAATAAGAATGGTGTGGAATAAGAATTCAGATGTAGAGCTTTGGCGATACCCCTTATAACAAAAAAAGTACACGATATTATAGAGATGATATATAAAACAAAACAAAAAAATAGATAGCTTTCGTATTACCTTAATATAATAATTTAGACTTCTTCTCATATCTGAGGGTGGCCCTTGATGTAAGTATCCAAACTATAATCGAACTTCTCGAATGCATAATATACAAAATGATTGTCTCTTTCAACAAGCATAAGTTTAACCACGGCTTCAAGTCGATCTAAATGTGTGTATGCCTTTTCAACTCTTTCCTGCAAATCTTCTCTTCCAATTGGCACCCTCTTAACAAAGACTTTAAGGCTTCCACCAATGGTCCCGTTGGAGTAACATATTTGGTCCTTAGAAGCAATCGGTAGACGTTCATTAACACAGATTTTTTTTTCCTACCATTTATGATATGTGCTAGAATCCCCTCTCCGGGCAATGTATCCACTCTAACTGATCACATAGTTCAATAAACTTGGGAACAGTACGAGAGTGAAACACCTTTAGCAACTCCAAATAGTTTTCATCACCGCATGGAGACAATACCTTCGCGTTTAGATAACGCACACTCCATCTATCAGCAATCCAACATCTACAGTCGGTGATCGTGATCTTAAAAGTATTATTACCACCTTCCGATCTCTTCTCCCCTTGATCTTGAGTAAGGTATAAGTCATATTCATGGTAGGAAGTCTTAGCATCTTTGTCAAATATCTTTGTCAGCCTACTTTGTAAATCTTCCTTGGAATTGAAGGGTATAAGCTGGAAATAGAATATTTACACGAGTTTTAAAAATAATGCGAAACAATATTGAGTGCTACCTTCTAGCAATAAATATAGCACAGAAAAAAAATAGGCAAGCCAACAAAGAAAACTGTCAGTCAAACAAATCAATGAAACTCCATCACATCATGCATACAGAAACTAGCATATGCAGCATTTAACTTGCATGGCATATACCGTGAAGTGTAAGACACATATTCATATCTCAATATTATCACAGAACCAGAAGAACAATCAGAGCACTCGAATCAATTAGCACAGCCAGCATCAAGAGCTAAGTCAACTTTCCCTTGCAACACAGGTAAACAAAACCGCATGTCAAAAATCATTATAAACGGGTAAAGGTTACAACCGATCAATTCAACTTCCAATTATACGAAAATCAATAACAGACCACAAGTCCACAACCGGCAGAAAAGAACAAAATCCTACTTTTAACGTCCCCATGTGAAACTAATGATACCCACAGCCCAAACAGAATGACTATATCCATGTTATGATTCACAAACCTTATAGTTAAACTATTAGCTGCTTTACAACACCAGACCAGAGCAACGTTACTAAACTTGTAAATACAATTCAACTGAAGATTAAACAGTTTTATATATGTTCAATTAACAAGTCTTGCACAAGCCCAAGATTTGGATAAAGAGTCTGGCTTATTTTCACGCTTTAAGATGCTTTTGTATAAATTATAAACAAAAACTTTTCAGGCTCTAAGACGATATGTATAAACAAAAATGGCCACATACTTGTATGCTGAATGTAGAGAGGCAAGCACAAAACTTTCAATAAGAAACTTTGAACCAACAGATAAAGCATGAAGTAAACAATTAACCATAGTAAGAGCCAACAATTGTGGTATTACCTATCAATTTACCCAACAATTGTGGTATCATGCTAGCAAGAAACCCAATTTATCACAACCGAACAAAACACATGGAAATTAAGCATCACTTTATAAGAAAATTGATAGCTAAAGGAGAAATCCAGCTTGAACATTGTAGAACCGAAGAGCAAATGGCAGATGTGATGACCAAAAGCTTAACACAAAAGAAGTATGAAGAGTTCCGTTCTCGATTGGGTGTTACCAAGTTCGAATAAAGGGAGAGTATTAGAGTTATTTTGAATTATTCGAACTTTGACTAGTTCATAGTCAGTTAGAGCTGAATAAGTCTAGAGATATTCTAGACGTTATGGGTCCTGTTTTCTCGTTTTAGTAGTCAAGTTTGTTGAGTCTTTTTAGCCTAAGTTTCTTTATTTCCGTTGTCAGTCTTGCCTATTTAAAGGCTACCAGTCAAGTTAACAAAGCAAGAAAGAGCAGTAGATACTTTTCCCCTACAAAAGCAAGTATTACCTATCAATTTACCCAACATTCTTTTAATAAACTTGTTATCTACCACTAAAAATATAAAAAAAAATGAACATCAAACATACAAAAAAAAGATAACTAAAAAAACACATTATCTGCTATAAAATCACAAAAAAAATAATATTTTATTAAAAATTTAATATTCAAGCCCCTATTGTGAGCTGAGAGCAAAGTGAAAAAAGTATACCTTTGAAGATTTCGGATCAGGAGAGAAGAGGTGTAGAGTGTTGTCGTCTTCTCCAACGTCGACATACGGCCCTTTGTCCCACTGCATAGCTTGATATGCAGTTTCCTTGATGTCATGGTGCCACTTGATGCTTCCCGTATCAATATTCCCGTAGTATAGAACACCATCCGGGGAGAATAACATGAGCATATCTTCTTCTTTTTTAGGATCTCCGTTACTGAATAAACATTACAAATTATTATTAAATTAACAAATCACACTGAAACAAACAAAACTTACGAATCGTATATCTCAAACACTTCCATGGCGTGTAAGCACGGGTGGATGTATGTTGTCACAAGTGCATACCCTGTAAAACAATTTACTTGTGTTAAATATGGTAAAAATATTTATTTAGAACAACAAATATAAAGAGTGCACACCCTTTAAAAACTGATTGCATACCCTCTCAAGAAAGAATATAAGAAGAAGAAGATGAAAGAGAAGAATAAGTTTATGAGTTTTGACATCAGTTGAAGAAGAAACTGCGAAAGTAAGTAAATAGGTCAAAAGAGTCTAATGGATTTTCGAATTGATATAGAAGGGACACTCGCCCATTTTTTTTCTAGCCCATGTAGTATAAGACTCGGTACTTATTAGGGGGTCATATAAATTGCAATTAGGAATCTTAGATGTATATTTTATTTAAACTTTGTTTGTGATAAATGATTTAATGTTGTTCTATTATGGACATACTCATTTACAAGAATTTCGTATATTTTTTTTCACACGAATTCAACTATTTATAGTACGTGCTTTTTTCTAGTGTTCAAGAGACAACTGAAAATATAAAATAGACAATGAACACAACAATAATAAGGTGTCAAAAAAAATTTCTTGGGAAACCCGACCCATGAAACCCGACTTGGAACGAAAAATCTTTGAGCCGATTTTTTTTTTATGTCAAGTATATATCGTGCACACCCTATATTGAATTTCTAAATCCGCCACTGCGTGTAAGAAATTTAAAAGCTATTCACCCCTATTGGATTTGTCTGAGTGTTTAGAAGACGGCTGCTATTGTGAAGATGAGAATTTTGGTAGGTTTTTGTCTGACTAAAGTACACCATTAATCCCTAAAGACTTCCAGATTGGCTGGTTTAGTCACTTTTACTATAAGCTTGGGTTTTACTGTTTTAGTCTTTATAGTCTTGGAAAGTCTCGCCTTTAGTTCTCTTTTCGTAACGCTTGTAATTTTCACTAACCCAGCTTGACACGTTCCTTAACGTTGTGTTTCTGAGTTTTATTTTTGAAAGAAGTCGGAAGAAAACAAAATATAAACACAAATCAGGACATATAAACATCATAAGCAGTTGTGTTAATGAGCAAACAAAATGTTACTGTCATAACTTAATGCTTTTCATTCAAAATACAAAACTACATGATAATCATTTTTCTTAATCTTATACAGCTTAAAAAAACGAAAATGATTCAGTGATAAGGCTCTAACAACATATAATGAATATATAAGGGGTGTTTGGGATTGCTTGTTTATTCTGCTTATCGATAAGGACTTATAGTTTAAAGAGCCTTGAGGACTTGAAGCTTACCTTGCATCTAGCGTCCATGGCATCTCTTTCTGATTTCCTTCGCCTGATAGACTCTTCAAACGCAACTCGTCTCTGCTCTAAACTATGGAAGAAATTACCACGATATGAGTGATCATTGAAAGAGAAATCATAATTCACCATCTTTATGAACAACTCCCCAAGCCTTTCCATGCTTGCCATCCTGCAAAAATGCAATTAACTAAATGTTACTTTAATTACAACCTCAAATTTGATATGGTTTTAAAATTGTATAACCATAGATTGCAAACTATATAAAACACCCTATCAGCTCAATATACAACGAAAAAAATCATGTATAAAAAGTAGTTGTTTTTAATTAAAACACAAAAAACTGTTAAGGGGTATTTGGCATTGCGAATTGACAAAAATGAATATCCGTTAATCATGTTTTCATGGCGCAGAATTTCAATTTCTGAAGTTTCAGTTTCGTATAGCAGTATAATGTGATTGATCTGTAACCATATTAGTAGCTACAACAAACCAAATTTGATTACTTAAAAGTTGGATTTACCTATGCATCGCAGGTTGTTCATTAGTCCATCCCCAATATATTTTGGAGGCCTCTTTTGAAGGAAGTATTGGACACGTGCCAACGAAGGTATGAAGAGATCGAGCATGGCTGCCAAGTCTTCTTCAAAAGTGACTAACCCACCCATTGCTCCTACGGCCGTATCTTTCCCTTAAACAGCTGCCTTGTCAACCGTGTAGTTTTTAGCGGGAGCAGCCTTGATTACTCGCCTTCTTTAGTCTGCGGTGGCGAACACATGGTACCTCGTGCAACTTCAGATATCTCCCCAAGAGCATTCAGTGTCACCTATGCAAGATGATAAGTTACAGTTTAATATGGTGACCAACTATATAATATATTGGTCGTACTAAACTAATCATTTTAGATCAGGTTTTCATTACTCACATTAGAGGCAAATATGCCTCAAATGTTCTGTAATTTGCAAAAATATTGTAATAAATTAAATTGTGAGTTGTTTGAATATCCATTATATCGTTACTTGTTGACAAATCTGTATTGTTCATGAAAGTTTACCTGTTTCTTCAAAACTTCATTTTCATACATAGTCCTTTGTTCCTGTGTTGGTATAGTTACTACGTTAAGATTATGCAAAAAATGTAGGCAAAAGTTGCGTAAAATGGTTCTAGTGTCTAAATGCTAATTCTTTGAGTTTGGAAACATAAATTCTATCAAATATTAGATGAGAATGTTATATGCAATAACATACCTACCTATGGTAGGTCTAAACTAAAATTAACATCATGAAAATAGCATGGCTATGTTCGGATCAAAATGGGTCATTTTTGTATGGGTCGAAACAGGCCACGCCATACCTAGCTAGAAACGAATCTAAAGACAGCCCCCCACAACCATCTTGTCCTACAATATGATTTCTACTTAGATATAGTATGTGCGGATCAAGCTAAAAAAAGCACTTCAATATAAGCATTGTGTTAAAGGGATGTCAAAATCCTATCTCTTGCATTGCATTCTGAACCCAACTTATG
Source organism: Tanacetum coccineum (assembly GCA_026074375.1). Taxonomy (NCBI): domain Eukaryota; kingdom Viridiplantae; phylum Streptophyta; class Magnoliopsida; order Asterales; family Asteraceae; genus Tanacetum; species Tanacetum coccineum. Next base: position 68,161 of record BQNB010008789.1, read on the forward strand.
TTTTTAAAAAAGAATAAGCAATTTTAACAACGCAATGCCAAAAGTCTGCTTATGATAAGTAATTAGATAAGCAATCTAACATTAACAACTGAATCTACAGATCTATAAAACGCATGGCAGTTCCTTTTTAGTTTCAGTTTTTGCCTTTGATTGAAAACGACCCGAAAAGACAACGAAAGGTGTAAAAAATCGGACCTGCAATCTGGATGTCTTTTCTCTTTTATCCTCTAACCACTTCTAATCTTAGTTTTAGTTCTTGCCTTTGATTGAAAACGACCCAAAAAGATAACATATCATATTCCTATGATACTTTTACAGGTGAGATTGAACTCCTAATTGAAAATTATTCTCGAGAGATTAGATGATCCTATAGACTTCTACCTATGCGCTCGACGGCAGCAAGTAAATTTTGTACATGTGTACCGTTCACAGCGAAAACTACTAATAGCATATTATCAGGCAACAGTTACCACGAATGTATAAAGTATATGATACTACCACCACCTCTGCTTTGAAGGTTGTTTCTACCTTTATCTTATCGAAAACGCAGATATTTAGCAAATAAAAACACAAAGACTTCCTATTATACTATAAATCAATAACTTAACGTATAACAAAAATGATCTAAACAGTAATCATCTAATTAAAAAGTCACACACCTGGTTCGTGCTTTTGAACATACACGAAATGATGATGAGTAGACCAGAACGACACAACTGGAATCTTCCTCGTATTCGCTACATTAAACTTGGGTCTCATCAGTCATCATAACATCCGCAATCAACTAACTGATTCTACATTGTGTTGCGTGCAGCAATGTAGAAATTCTCATGTAAAAATAACTCCATCTTGAATACTCCTCCTGTAGTATGACAATTTTAATAACATAAACGGGTCAAAAAAATTCCAGACAACACTGTAAATACAGGACCGACTCTCAGTAATAGAATGACTCTCACTAATCCAAACACCCCTTAACCCATTACCCATTTTTAACATAGTAACACATTTCCGAGGTTATATATTCGGCTAATAGTAGAGCTGGTTAAAAACAGATACAAAACATAAACAGACTACAGTGCTAAGATAAAGCTGAAAAAATTCAAGGTTTCTTTTACCTCATACAGCATAGTTTCTTGCCACATGTTCTAAGTGTCTGCGTATGTCCCTGCAATAAATACGGAGTCAGAGACAACCGTAGCGTGATGGTTAATAGCCTAAAGTTCCAAAGCACGAAAACTATAACCTTTGAACGTTGCAACGCCGATTCAGTTCATCCTCCTTTTGACCCATATAGCTAAGTATCTGCAAATTAACATGTTTGCAGTTAGAAGTTGGAAACGACCAAATGATTTTTTTTAGCAAATAAGAGCGGTGCCTTATACTATAATAGCAAAATAATGCGCAAAGAACGTTGAAACAGTAGAATGAAGTTGGATGCATAAAAGGTATATAATACCAATTCCAAATAACTATATTTTCAATTGGAATGAAGAGAGAAACCCTTATAAATAGGAATATTTATAAGCTTTAATACCAATGATCCCTTAACACTGACTAAGAAACCTAATATAAATGTTTTGTACTTACTGGACAACAGCAACGTCTGATATTTCAGGGTACGTAAGCAACAAAGCTTCAAGCTCAGATGGAGCAACTTGAAACCCTTGACACTTAATCAATTCCTTTAATCTATCAACAATGAAAAGTGCATCGTCACCATCAATGTACCGAATATCCCCCCCCAGTACGCAACCATCTGTTTGCAATCGTTCTCTTTGTTGCTTCAGGGTCGTGCGGGTAACCTTTCATGATTTGATAACCACGAATACAGATTTCACCACGTTGCTTTCTTGGAAGTGAAGCATTGGTTTTTGGATTGACAATCTTCAGTTCAACAATACGGACAACCGTGTCTCAATGGTTCTTTAGTGAATCTGCTTCCGTCATACCGTAACCCTGGAATTGGTATACATACATGGTTATTACAAACCCGTAAAACTAACACGTTTAGGAAAGTCATGTGAAACAAATTAGACCGAGCGAAAACCGAAAACTATTTATATCAACATATATTAAGAATGGGCCTGGTGTCGTAATCTGCAACCAATTTCTCCAACTTAGGCTTCAATTATATGCATTTTCTGCACCAAACACAGATAATTAATGCATTCCACTCGATCTATAGAAAGAGCACAAATCAATATTAATTGTTGTCTTCAATACTCTTTCTTTACACGTCTTATTAATCTTATTTTACTTGTGTGAAATCAATTAGGAATAAGGATGACTGTGTTCTTCACCTGCCATAGTGAAAGTCTCAGAATTCTCGTTTATTAAAATCAATGAAAATTTACGGAATCATCCATTGCTTTTTAGCAAATGAAAATAAGATTATCTAATAAAATCAAAGGGTTTTTGGATTAGTGGTATCAATGTGTACTCGAGAGAAAAGGTGCAGTTCAAAGGGTGTGTAAACTTTTCATTAATAAATGATTTTCTGATAGAGATCTTGATTATTCAACCGAATCACTTCCAGTTTCTCATATGTGCACGTCTCGCCGTTAGATATATTGCTGACAATTATTTATTTAGCAAATAGAATCCTGTTGACAGTGACGCATACGGGGATAACATAACGTCTAAAGATAGGAGACATGGTGTCATAATTCTTAATGGTAATCATGGTCGTACAACCATAGTTGATTAGGCGGTTAAGTATAGCTTCTTGTATGACTGGCAATTCAAGAGATTAATGAAACTGGGGATGAGCGGAGGATGGGGATAACACAAATCCCCGGCCTGCCCATTAACCCGAACCCCGGAACTTTTAGAATGAGTACAAATTGATATATATAAATATATAATATTATATATATAATATTATAGTTTATAAAAATATATTAAAATATATATATACTATATATATATATATATATATAAGTTTTTGATATATTAATACTACATGTACATGTATATAGTATAAGCTTAGTAAGAAAGACAACTCTTATACTATAAAAGTATATTGTAGTATATGCATGATTAATGGAATCGCCTACTTATAAAATGTAAAGTACTACTAAATATTATTCAACTAAGTAGTTATTTCCGAAACACACATAAGATCCATTTTAAGATTTATTTAAGGTATAATGTGAGATTTATAGAGTATTTTCGATGCTAAAAGTCGTAATGAATTTTAATTTAAGTCAACTATTTACATACGTATTGTTGTATCTCAAAACTTTAATTAATCAAACTATTTACAACGTATGTGTTCTAAGACATTATGTAGGTCAATTATTTATATTTTCGTTTAGTTGTGTAATTTTTATACTTAATTTATTAGTGCGAAAAATTCCCGAATCCCCGTGGGGATCCCCGATCCCCATTGGGAACGGGGATGGGGATACAAACAGATTCCCCGACGGGGATGGGGATGGTAAATACGATCCCCGAAATTCCCCGACCCATTGTCATCCCTAATCATGTATAGCTACAGATATTTACTTTCTGATTCTTAATAAAGTTACCCACTTATCATAACTAAATTTAACACAACTATGAAATAAGCAAATTCAAACTCAATATTCTACAATGTTTAGTTAAGTAGCTTATAAGTGCTTATTTATAAGCAGAAGTTAAACACATAAATAACTTGAGCGCCAACTTAAAAAATCAAAAAACATTAACCCTGCAACCTTAGCGCATCCTCTCAACTCCCATTTCGTCAATTGACCCTGCAAAACTGATAAAACATCATTAAATTGACCAAAAAAACATCCACTTAAAAACTCTTTAAGAAGCAACTTATTTCAAAGTGATTATATAAAATAGCTTATGACACAAACATAAAATTACACACATTTTTTTACTTCAGAAGTATTAAGTAACCAAAACTAATAAATTCAAATGATTCAAATTACCATAAACCAATAACAAACGAAACGAAAAGCTCGAAAGGGAATTATTTTGAAGCCATATAATTAAGCACCAATTCATTTTTAATCATCAAAAAATTAAACCCCAATTTATTAAAAAAAAACTTTAAAAACATATAATAAGACTTACTACATGAAAGCAGCATATAGAGGCACACCGGAGAATAATTGTTGTTTCATGTTGAGGTTGCTGACTATTTTTCTTTTGTGTTATTAATCTTGCAAAAAAAAAGGAGGTATTTGTTTTCCCTTTTAATTTCATGATCTCTATTCTTTTTTGTTTACAACTATGACACTTTCCCGAACTCACCGTAAATCAATTACCGCTCCATCATATATGATATTGATGTCGCAACATAGTAAAGAAGGTTACAATTAAAATTAAAAGTATATTAATTTGTTTCATTTGAGTTTATCTGAAAAAAAAAAATAAGAGTTTTGGTTTGTATGTTTTTATAGATCTTGAAACCAAGTGAGAAAGTTTTGCGGGTTTCGATTTAGGTTTTTTTTTTTAATTTTTGTTTTACCCTAATTTTTATCCAACAATTATGATTCATAAATTTTTTTTCTGGAAAATTTAGGTTTTTTTAAAACTTTCTATGTGGTGCACAGTTTGTTTTGGTGAGTCATGGTGGTGAGGCAGTAATGGTGTCGAACGGGTTTGAAGTTGTGGCGAAAAGTGAGCAACGTGTGGTTAGCTATGGAGTACGATGGGAGACGGTTTTATGGATTGCAATATAAGGCGTTGTTGATGTTACTAACACCATTTTCTTAACTGCATAAAGGTAATTATTCTTATGTTTTTTTGTGTTTTTTTTCCGATTAACTAGTGTGTTTGAAATAGGTATGTGTCAAATTACGCGTGTGTATGATTCATGATAAAGCGTATTAAAAATTTAAA
>BQNB010008790.1:2582-63154 GCA_026074375.1 Tanacetum coccineum
TGGTCTTGTGTTTGATCCTTAGACCCCTTTCCTGAACCACAAGCATTTGCGTTATTCTTCTTGTTTCCACTAGGGTAATCCCTCTTAAAGTGACATGTGTTGCCACACTTCCAACATTCCAATTTAGGTTTCTTGTTAGAACTAGAACCATCGTTGTTCTCCTTGAAACCATGTTTCTTTCCTTTGTTTCGTTTGTTGTTTTTATTCTTTCTACCCTCTTCTTCCATGTTCATAGAGGATTCAGCAACTTCCTTTCCTTTTCCCTTGTCATTCTCCTACGCCTTTAAAGACTCCTCTATGCGCAAGTGACTACCAAGTTGAACCAAATAAAAATCATCTTTACCATGTTTTAAACTGTGTTTGAAATCCTTCTAGAAAGGAGGCAACTTGTCTATCACACTTGAAACAGATATAGACTCATCCATTTCAAACCGTGTTGTGTGTATTGTCCACGGATTCTAAGGAGTTCATTGAATTGTTCCATGACAGGCCTAGAATCGACTATCTTGTAATTATTAAAATTACTCACAAGGAACTTCTTACTAGAAGCATCCTCTGCCATGTACTTAGATTCAAGAGAATCTCACAACTCCTTTGCAGATTCAACGTTGTGATATATATATATATATACATATCAAATAGAGGGTCAGACATACCATTCAGTATGTGTCCTCTGCATATGTAGTCATTGTTCTCCCACTTTGTTTTTTATTTGATTGCTTCGACCGTATCATCCTCCAAGAACTCTGGCATAGGAGTAGTCAAAACATACACAACCTTTAAAGTCGTCAACAAGAAATGCATCTTCTTCTGCCACCGTGTAAAATCATGCCTTTCAAACTTATCAAGTTTCCCAAAGTGCATAGTCATCTCCTTCACAGTACTTCCTCCAACCATGATTACCACAGAAAATACTTTATACGTTTGTTAGGAAATCAGGTAGGGTGTGGTGATAATCCTGGATATCTTAGTAGAATCGTGTTGAGTTTACTTTCCGTATAAAGTATTTCGACCCTATAGATGCGTAGGTTGCACGAAATCCTTATCGGGATAATTCTAGAAGAATAACACTTTTCTTCTAGGCACAAGAGAACAAAGCATAAACAATAGAGAAATTGTATGTGTTTTTTCGTGTTCTTTCTAAGACCAAATGTATCTGGTTATATAAAACATAAACTAAAGACAGCTAGATTCGTTTTTGGGTAGTTAAAGTCAGTTAAAACCGATTAGTTTTTAACCAATAGACAGGTGTTTACGGTGTAACCATTAGTGTTTACGGCGTAACACCATAACTACCTCACTGGTTACAACGTAACTAGAACTTGTTATGGCGTAACAAGAAGTCCTTTGATTCTGTTTTTGAGAATCGGGTAGGTTACGACATAAACACATCTCTTGTTACGTCGTAACCAAACTCAAAGATCTTTTCCCCAAACCCTGCATGGTTACGGCATAAATATATATATTACGGCGTAACCCATGCACATTATGTGATGGTAGAGTTCATATTAGCTCAACGTGTATGCACTCCACACTTCCCTAACTCGTATCCGAGTCGAATATGAACGCTCAATGGTCTCTAGTAAATTGTCATTACCTAAAACAGCCGATGACACTAAAATCACCAACACATTATTGGTCACAAAAATAGTTGCTGCTATTACCTTGAACAACAATAGAACACATATAGAGGAACACCATAAAGATGTTGAAAAATGAAAATTAGCGACAGAATTATGGTACCAGTCACTATAGCATTTATTTTCCAAAATATATATACCATTTTTAAGAAACTGACTAAATTGCAAAGCTTTAAGACTCAGTAGTGGTCTGATAAGTGTAGAATACACATATCCGTTTGTACCTAAAATAACCCAATTAAACCCAAAACAGACCAAAAATGGCAAAATTATGCTTGTATTTGTGTTTTGTGTGTGCAGGTACGGATATATCTAAAATCACAAGAAAAATAGTCAAAAACGAGCAAACACGGACACGAGAATCAGAAGAGTACAAAAAGAAGCCAAAGAATCAAAGCCAAAGCCAGAAATATCAAATCCAATCAAAGTCAGTCAAAGATGGTCAAACTAAGTCAAACACAAAAGGACAAATCTCAAAATATTCCACTTTGGTCCTCCAACTTTCAGAAAAGTCCAAAAATAGTCCTTGGACCCAAATGGGCCTCACCCGGATCCTTAAGCCCAAAACCCTAACCCATGTTTCTTTAATATAAACCACAAGGGCCAAACTTGAATATTTCCAAAGTTATTTATAACTAGAAAAAGGAAAAGAGAACACAAGGGCCAAATGTGTAATATTCCAAAGTTATAACAGTTTTTAACTGCCAAAAAATGGGCGCGAAGCCTTTTTACTATTCATCGTCACTTACAACTCACTATCCAGGGTAAATCAAGGGGCAAATGAGAATTGAAGGGTCCTTTAGTCAATTAAAGAGCTCATAAGTGCAAGGCAAGGGTCAAATCAGTCTTTCCAAGGGATTCATTAGCTCAAGATCAAGCTCAAGCCACGTCAGCCATGGTGAAAGCACAAATAATAGTGGGTTTTTGTGCTAATCTACTCACAGAACTAGCACAGCATGTCACATCAAAGAATGACATGCTGGCAATCCTCAGGTGTCCACAAATCAATCCAACGGCTCAAGACCAATATCTAATCATTGAAGGAATTGATGGCTGAGATCAAGAGAAGTAGGCAGCAAGGAAAGGGACCTAGAAGGTTCCCCTGCAGCCTATAAAAAGGTTTCACCTCTCACACACATAAAGAAGAGGAGTTAGTTTTTTTAGACGTAGCCTAGATTTAGTTTTAGCTTAATTTTTAGCTTAATGTTGTTTTCAAAATTGTAATTTTCCTTTTAAGTATTGTAAGCAAACTTTTTATTAATGAATTCAGTTGTTTTAATCTCTCAAAATCTCTATAATTCATAAGCTCTTATTTGATATTAAGCCAAAATTTCTTAATAAGCTCTTAATAGGCTCTTTCAGTCTATAAGCTGAAATTAAGCTTAATCAATTCAGAATTAATCCTATCTAAACCTTAAACCAGTCTAACTTACATTTACTATGGAATGCATTGGAATTAAGTTTTTGGAAGGGGATCTTAACTTGGAAGAGATCCCAAGGACTTATACCCTAGCTTATTAATAAGCTAGGGAGCTTGTAGCTGCCAAATTTGGTTACTCTTGTTTAGCTAGAGTGAATTGTAAGTTTCTCTTTGAAAACCTTTATTTCTAGCTTAAGTAAATCTCTTATTGCTTGTAATTGCTAGATCTGCTTATTTGCTTGCTTATTATCTGCTTATTTTTGCTTTTTATCTCTTATATTTGCTTATTAGTTCATTCTCTTAATCTGTTTTTGCTTTTCTTAGTTTAGATCATAGTCTTCCATATATTTGTCTTAAAAACCTTAAAAAACCAAAAATAGTAGAAATTAGTTTGAATCTTAGATTAATGTTTAATTAGTTGTTAATTCATGTTAGTTAGGGTGATTATAAGCTGAAAATCATCTGGTAATTAGTGCTTATTAATTAGATTTACAATTTAAGCTCATAGTTATTTCTGTCCTAGTAGTAAAGGGGTGTTTGGCATAAGCATGTTTGACCATCTAAAGTCAAAAGTTTTGTGCAAAACCTTTTTAGACAGCTTTGAATCTAGTTAAATACAATAGGAAATGAGTTTTTATAAATTAGATCTGAAAATTTAAAGAATTTGAGCTTATATTAAGTGTGCCAGCACCAGGGGAATTTTCCTTTGAAATTTACTTGTGCAAACTTTGATCTAAGCCCTCCAAGGCTTAGATCTTGCTTGCATTTTGTTTATACACTCTATTGGAGTGTGTCTAAGTGCAGGTTTTCCCTTAGGAAACCTGCACTCTTGGTTTGAACTTGTGCAAAGTGCACCAGTACTAACTAAAAGTTAGTACTGCTGTCACAGTTAGTACTGTCACTTTTTAGCCTAGTCTTTAGTTAAGTAAAAGTAGGATTTAAGCTTTTAAATTCAAGTAGGGTTAAGTCTAAGTATAGCTTATTATAGATTAAGTTTTAATTTGCATTTTCTAGCTTATTTACCTAGCTTAATTTAGCTGTCAAAGTCACAAAAAAAATTCATAAAACCCAAAAATAGTTAGCAATAGGATTTATCTTTTAAATTTTAGATTCTAGCTTGAAGTAGTAGGTTTAATTGCTTAAATTAGTTGCTTATAGGTTGTTTGTTAAGTTTCATAAGCTAAGGTTCTGTCTTAGCTTATTTAAGGTTTTTGGCCAATTTGGTTTTTGAAGTTTTAAGTGTTTTTCTTGAGTTTGCTTATTTGTTCCTTGATTTTAGTTAACTTTCAGTGTTCTCAGTTTAGTTTTCTCATCATTTCTAGTTCATACACATTATAAGCTATCTAGAATAGCTTTTGGTTTTCAATTTGAGCTTATTTCAAGCCTTGTGCAAGCATTTAAGTAAAAATGAGCTCAAATGCCTCGTTACTGAGGTCAGCTTATTGAGAAGCTCTTTTAGAGCTTATCTTTAAGTTTTAGCCCATAGTGCTTTTGTTAAAGTTGATCTCCCCAGCTTATTCTACAACTTTGGTCTTTTGAGTTTTGAATTTTAAGCTGTTTTTAACTTAAACTTATTTAGGGGCTTATTAGACTTTGATTGTTATCGGGTTAGGTTAGGGGTGGCAATTCAGGTCGGGTTCGGGTTGACAGGTTGGTGGGTCAAAAAACCCCAACCCGAACCTGACCCATTTAAATAATCGGGTCAGCTATGTCAACCCTAACCTGTTTACACATAACCCGATCTGACCTATTTAACCCGTATATATACTTGGGTTGGCGGGTTAAATAGGTTACATGGGTTGAACAGGTTAAATGGGTTTCGGGTTGACCCATTTAACCCGTTTTATATAGACAAGTTGGCACATTACACGGGTTAAATAGGTTAAACGGGTAAACCCATTTAACACATATAATAAAATATAAATAATTTTTAATTTTAGAAAAAAAATCTTAAACGGGTTGGCGGGTCGACCCGATTAATTTATTCCCAACCCAAACCTAACCTGTTTAATAAACGGGTCAGATGGGTCGACCCAAACCCAACCCAAAATCTATTAGACTCAACCCGAACCTGTTAATTTTCGTGTCGGTTTCAGGTCGGGTTTCGTGTCGGGTCAGAAATTGCCACCCCTACCCTATACTAATAAACTCAACAATTAATTATTTTTTTTTCTTTTTAAAAATTATTTTAGTAGAGTATTTTGTAATAAGTAATTTATAGTAAAACTTTTAGCCAGACAAATATATTTTTTTCCTAATATTTAATTATTTTTTATCTTTTAAAATTTAATATAGTATTTTAGATGATTATTTAGAATAAAAGTATGTATGTATGGCATTGATTTCTAAAATATTTCTAGCGTACTACTTTTAATGTATCTTCGTATTATATTATTAAATGTTGTTTCAAATAACTTTTAGATCAACTTATAACTAACTATATAGGAGTTTTATTATTTTCAATTTAAATTATGTATATAAAGAACTAAATATTCAAATTGTTATTGTTTCAAAATTATTTGAAATAACACTACAGTATATAATACGGAAATTTATGTATGGAAAAAGACTTTATAGAAAGTGAATTACCGAACTACTTTTGATACATAGATATTTGTATTATATTCTTAAGTGTCCGTTTTAAATAATTTCAAGACAATAACAATTTTGATTATTTATTTCTTCATATGCATATATAAATTGAAAATTACAAAACTCCTACTATATAGTTAGTTACAAGTTGGTGTAAAAATTATTTGAAACAAACAATTAATAATATAATACGAGGATATTAAAAGTAACGCGCTAGAAATATTTTAAAAATCAATACTACACATACATTCTTTTTATTCTAATTAAATAATCAATTAAAATAATATATTAATTTTTAAAAGATAAAAAATAATTAAATTTTAGGAAAAAACATATTTGCCTAGCTAAAAGTTTTACTATAAAATATTTATTACAAAATATTATACTAAAATGATTTTTAGAAAGAAAAAAATAATTAATTGTTGAGTTTATTAGTATATGGTAGTAGAAATTTTATTTTGTCAAGTTCAGGGTATCATTCTGCACCCTTAAAAGTTCAGGGTACTAAATGATTCACTTTGTTAAGTTCAGAGTACTAATATGTGTTTTGACCTATATTCAATAAGGGTGGAGGGTGTGGTTGAGAGTTTTTCTTCGCGACATCAGCTCCATATCATTAAATAACATATTTTTTTATATTTTCTTTCAACTTTCCTTCAACTATTTCCTTCAACTATTGCGTTACTTTCTTTCTCTTCTATTAATTATTTTCTACTTTTTATCATTTATAAATACTTTTAAAATACAAATACCTACTCACAACACAATAAAATAATATTTTCTCTTTTTTAAAAGCCACTCTCTTTCCTTTATTATATTCAGGACTCGAGTCCCGCATTTCATTTTTTTCCATTTTCCTGTATTGAGTGGTGTGCAATGTTTTCATTTTCCTAAAGAATCTCACTTCGCCTTTGCCGAATGACACCCTCACTCTTAATGGTTGTGAAGCTTGTAGGAAACGAGGGGTAATTACCTCGCGCGTTGCCGCGGGAGTTAAGTTTTTTGCATTGTTGTTGTGCAAGTTTCGGTTTGGTAAATATCAATACTAGTACTCTCAATTTACACACGTGTTCCGAGAAGCTTTCTGTCCGTATATATTTTTATTTAAAAAATTTTATGTAAAAAAGTTGCGAAAAAAGAAACTTTGAAGGGTCTTTTTTATTATTTTTTATTTAAAAATTTAATGTAAATAAGTGTTAAACATTAAAAGTTTGAGGGTCCAGATTTGTAATTATTTTTTTTACTTTTGGCCAAATTTTGGGCTTGTTTTTGGGTCGGTACTGTAGCACTGTAGCAAGCACTGTAGTTGCGAAAAAAAGAAACTTGAGGGGCCTTTTTTATTATTTTTTTAAAAATTTATGTAAAAAAGTCGTAAACAGTTAAAAGTTGAGGGTCTGTTTTGTAATTATTTTTTTTACTTTTGGCCAAATTTTGGGCTTGTTTTTGGGCCGGTACTGTAGCACTGTAGCAAACACTGTAGCAGCTACAGTGCCACCGACCATTTGTGAAATGTATTATAGAGTAATTATGTACCTTAATTGGTAATAAATGAGGTTTGTGAACTCGCGCTATGCGGTGAGGTGTTTGCGTACAGTGTTGTTTTACGGTTATTTGATATTTGTTGTGACCTACTGAATAACGACTTTTTGTGTATATGCGTGAAAAATAGTTAAGACGGGCTTAGTCAATCTTTGACGGACCAAATAAAAATATGTTAAAGCCCGTTTTAAGAAGAAAAAAATTAGCCCAAGTTGCGAGCCCAAACCTGAGTGATCGCAAGCTCAGGCCTAAGCGGTTAGCCCAAGTTCCCAACAATTGTACTAGTTAGGTAATGCGCGCGCGTTGCGACGGGTTTATTTTTGTTTGCTTGCCGAAGATATTAATTGTTGAATAATCGAGCATTGGTGTAGAAATCCCTAGCAAACGTTTAAACGGCAAATTAACAATAAGATTGTACATAGAACTTGCTTCAATTACTTTTTTTAAATAAACTTTAGGGTGTTTTTTTTATTATTATGTAGGTTAAGGGTGTTTTTAAGTTTTTTTAATTATAATTCAACAATTTTTATAAGATCGTACGGATGTTTAAATCATATCAATATTTGGCTCGTTTTGTTCGTAATCTATATGTCTTTTTGTCGGTATATTTTTTTGTTAAAAAATCGCTACGTATTTATTAGATTGTTGACAAATAAAGCTTGTTATATAAAAAGTCGTAATATTTAAAAATTGAAGGTTTGTTTTGTAAATTTCTTTTTTTTTATTTTTTTTTCCAACTGCTTATCTCGTCGTTCTTTTTTTTTTTTTGGTTTTGGGCTGCCCTGTTTTTCGGCCACACTCTTTAGGCTACATAAGTGACATTTTTGGGCCAAATGAACACCATTTAGTATTTTGTCGCGATATGTAATGCAAATTAGTGAACGTCATTTAGTATTTTTTTTGGCCCAAATGAACCCCATTTAGTATTTTGTCGCGATATGTAATGCAAATTAGTGAACGTCATTTAGTATTTTGTCGCGATGTGTAATGCAAATTAGTATATAGATGAATGACAATGAAAGCTTGTCGTTGGATTTATTTTAACTTTAAGGTTTGAACATGATTTAAATATATGTGCCTTTAAACATGATTTAAATCCAATTATTTACGACTTTTTATGGACATATCTGTTTTAAAAAGTGACTTATTATTGTAAATTACTAGAATTTCGTGAAATAGTGGTATATTTAATTTCTATGTTATGATATGTAACGACATGAGATGTATTATTAATCGTTTTGTGTTGATTCATTTTAACTTGTGGTCGGAATTGGAGATATGAGTTTGTTTGACACTTTGACAAAGTTAGCTATAGACGGAATAGCTTAGCTAACATATTATGCGTCAATTGTGCTTGTGGACTTTATTCTCTTGTGTTGCATGCATACATATAGCTAGTTATTATGCTATTATTTGTTTTGTTATTATATAACAATTCTTCTATACGTTTACGCTTACAATATATCTATATATACTTTTTGCAGTTTATCAGAATATCCCTTCGATGATAGAGTTTTAGACCTGTCATGGTTTTTTCTAGCTCTAGTTGAGGCAAACAGTCTCTGCATGTGTATCTTACTTTTGATATTTTATGTACTAAAGAATGAAAAGCCAAGTTTATAATCAAAGATCAAGTTTATAGTATGTAAATAATATTTTCAGAGATGAACCTTACAACTATTTTTCTTTGTACAAGATTCATGATAAAATCGTTATCACGTCAATAACAAATAGTAGCAAGTCAAACGAGTTTGTATGATTCAAGATTAAAAATAAGAACGTGATACATAGATAGTCATGAACAATATGAACTAACAATTAATTAATGTTTTTTGTAGTAAGAAAATGAATGATTCTAAAAGGGAAACAGTATTTGAAATTAGGAAGTGTGAATGAAGCAAAAGTGTGCTATTAAAATTTCGGCTGTCGAAGTAAAAGTCAAGTTAATTGGCAAGGAAAAGGATTTGAAACTCTCGGTTGGATGACGTTATAGACACGTTTGGTAGAGAGAATTTATAAATTAGAAAGGAAGTAGAGAATATAAAATCAAAAACTAAAAATCAACAAAGAATTTTGTTTGATTCTACTGTTTGGTAACAACAAAGACTTAAACATGAAAATTGAGCAAATTTGTATTTGTTTTAATTTTTTTAACAATGTTTTTGACTAGGGGCATCAAAAAAGCCGACCTGACCCGAACCCAATTAAAATTATTCGGATCGGGTTACTCGGGTCAAAAATTTTATTTGGGATATTAGGGTCAACATGAGTCACCTAAATATCAAATATGGTCGGGTATCAGGTTGAAAATGTTTTACTAACTCGGATTCGAGTCGACCCATATGACCAAAATAAGGTTTTTTTTTTTAATTTTTTTTATATATACTTTTAAAGATTATGTAATCATATTGAAATAGACAACTTTTTAGTCATTTTACTCATATTCGGGTTGATCCGAATAAGGACCCGAATAAGGATCGACGAGAAATGAATTGCGAGTAGTAAATAAAATACACATGTGAGTTGAAAAGAAAAAAAAATACATATTTGTGAAAAATATTACGGAAAGTATTTTGATTTCTCCAATATCCTAAGTTCCTAACTTAAAGTGATGAAAATGAAAGTTTAAAAAATATACTACCAATTTCCTACCAATTCTCTACCTTTCTATTTCTCTTACCTGCCAAACAACAGAATTTGATTCATTTCTATTTCTCTCGTCCATGTCCCTCTACGAAACATACCATATGTGTGTGTTCTTGTTTATTTATATAGTGTTTGATGCTTTTATTTAGGGTTTTAAACAAACAGTATGTTTAGTCAACCTTTCATAAACGACTATTCGGTAAAAAGTTAGTTTATGTCCGTTTTTGAACAAAATTTTACGTTTATTTTGTTTCGTGAACGAACATGAATACAAGTCTTATCCGTTCATTTATGTCCGTGAACGTCCGATTATGCGTTCGTTAATGTTTATTTATTATGTTCATATATTATATCGTATCATTATAAACTTTTAAAATTACTTTACTCAAAAAAACCAACACTTATAGCTCCTTCCCTCTCCACTAACCAAATTTCCCGCCATAAATCCACCATTAAAATTCAAATAAAAGCTTCATTTCTATCCCTTTTCAAGTATAATTGCAATAAAAAGTTGATCAATCGATTCAGCTTTTCATTTCGTACACATCGGTATAATCGGTTTTTGATTTCTCTGAAATTCATAAAAACCCCATTTGACTCATTTTAGCTGAATTCACTTACGTGACTTATAGACTTAGAAGTAATTGTTTCTGAGTATAATTAGTTATTGAATTGAATATTAATACATAGAATGTCATCAAAAAGGCCAAAAAGAAAGTTAAAGGTTCCTTTAAAGCTTCAGGACTCTGTTTGTGAGGGTAATGTGGTGAAATCAAGAGTCAATTAGGAGGTGACGAGTGTGGGAGATATAGGGGATAACATTGATGAAACTGCTGGTAGTATGAATACTGTAGAAAATTATGATCTTAATTATGATAACAATGATGATGAGGTGAGAAAAGCTGATGAAATTGTTATTGATAGTATTGAGGAGGATAAGGTTAACTGTGGAAAAGTGTCTGAGGGTAAGGTTCCGGAAGAATTGGTAAAAGACAAAGGTGATGATAAGAGGATCATAGGAGAAAAGTGTCATGCTCCTACTCAAACACCAATACAGGTAAACAGTGATACTCATTGTGATAATATTGATAGTAATAATGGTGAGTAGATCTACCATCTTGATTTTTCCAATTTGAAGAGTTTTAATTTTAAAGATTTATCCCATATTCGATCACTTGGCTTATAAAAAACGAAGTACATGTGTCTACGTCCGTCAAAAAATATTTTTTAGATAATTCTCTAAGAACTACATGTAACAATGGTTACAAAAGATGTATACACACCATAAAAGATAGACTTACATATATGTCATGCATCATAATTATTTCTCTAATTTCCTTGTGTCTTACAAGACTTACATGGTTGACAATCATAGGACACGAAAAGAGAAAAAATTGTAATGACATGGTAGATTGATACATATCAAAATCAATTGGGAAGATTTAAATGAGTGGCGTGAATAAAAGGAATAAAATGATTCACCGCGTCCTTCTAATGTTGTCAAAGATTGACTTGTGGTCATAGTTTGACATATATATTTATGTAGATCTTGCAGGGAGGTATTGGATGGTTTCGGATGATCATAGAAAGAATAAGGTTATGAATGCAAAGTTAGAGGAGATTAATATTCTCTAAGAGGTAACAAAGCATATTGAAAGGACACACAATTGTGCATTATGTCATGTTGATGTTTGGCGTGTACAATGTCTTATCAAGCATTTTAGCTAGAGCTTGAGAAGAGAATCGAGGAACATGCTGATGGAGAGCTTCTTTAGGAACTACTTAAATTAGGTTGGTGTTTTCAACTTTCTGTTTGTTATTGTAATGTGGCATCAACACGTTTAAAGTGTTTACAAATTCCTAAATTGTTTTCCTAAATGTTGGATCATTATCTTAGTCATCATTTTCGTAAAATTGTTTGCGTAAATTTGCAAGTTATACACTCGAAAATGTGTTGCGTTAAGCTAAACCAACCCAACTCACCCATTTTCACTCATCTTGTAAATTTACCATATGCGCCACTTAAGTTGTACCTTTCTTTACAACCTTCGACACCCAAGTCTTTATCGTACCAAAGAGCCAGACATCACTTTGCAGTTCAAGATTCATATTTAGCACAGATATTATTTCATAATATTATCATAGGCGATAGGTTAAATGCAGAATATTATCCATAACTAGATTATCTCATAAACACCATTCACTTCCAATTAGAATGATTCCAAGGCTCCAAGCTAACAACTAACAAGTTCTAACATATACTCGAATTTTGATAAAAATTCGTTGATATAGGTATAATAACATAATATGTAAATAAATAAACTCGAATATAAAGAATATGGTGGGGAATTAGTAGTTCGTTGATATAGGTATAATGACATAATATGTAAATAGCAAGTTCTAACATTTACACATTCACTTGCCCATACTTACATATTTTCATCACGACTTATCTAAAATGCAAACCCATGAATTTTACTTGGCTCAAACTCTTCATAAAATCATACCATCATACACATCATGCGCTACTTAGACATGTAAATAACTACCATAGACTTTACGTCATATAAACATATATATTCTCGCACATAATACTTCTCCAATAAGTGTTTTACATTCTTAGCCGCAATCAAAATCATCTAGTCTATGGCAAAATAACATATGGCATAATCAATCAATGTCTAAGCATCATCATAATCACAACAGCAAGTACTAACTAAATTATAACTAAGGCATTCGCATTCCACACTACTTACACTTACGGCATATGCATCTACGAGTGGTCTAAGTTTAGAAAACCTATCATAGAAACCTACTTTACTTTGACTGAAGCTTTGATACCAAGTTGAAACGCCCCTTTCTCGATTTGACTAAAATTTAAAACTTTTCGCGGAAACGACTTGACTATAACGGACCTTCTGTTACTCTTTGATAACCTAACAAAAATCTATTAATAATCGTGCTTTGAAAATATTTTTACATGAAAGTAGACTTAATTACCTTCAAAATGGCGGGTGGCACGACCTCTAACGACTTACAGTTCATTTTATACAAAATAAACAATACGAATAAAATCTGGAAGAGTACCATACGCCTTATGCCCAAACGCAGAAGGGCGTATGACCTGGTAAACATAAACTGTGAAAAGTGCATTTTAGGCAAGAGGCCTTATGCCCAGCCCATAAGGGCGTATGTCGTGTACCCCGAAACTCAGAAGACCATTTTAAAATGCAGAAGGCCTTATGCTCAGGCGCAGAAGGCCTTATGCTCCCATTTTTTAGATTTTACCAAAAACCCAACTTTTTACAACTTACTCTAATTTCCGGAAAACGACTTCCAAGACTCGACAAAACAACAAAATTTCCAGAAATCATTAGCATAACATATTAGATCATGTTCATAAACATTTATGGTATAAATGACACATAAGCACATACTTTGCAAGGTTTGCCAAACACTCATTTCCACCCACTTTCAAATGCACCTTAACTCAAAACTCTTAGACAACTTACATGTCCTTTATTCCAAGACCAAGACCTAAACTTGGACTCTTTAAAACAATATTTATAAATAATAATTACCCAATACACAACACAACGACTTAATGGGGGTTCAACATTGACAAGAGCTCGACATCTAGCACTAATATCATAAACACACTTCAATACTTGCAACATTCTAGCATCTAATTATTAGACCTTAATCAAAGCCTAACCTTCATCACATGAACACCTACAAAACAGTTAAACAACTAAACTGTATGCTTTCGCTTAGTAAGTAAAACGGATATAACATAATGTTGATAGAAATAATGCCTAAAACGTTATTAATATTTTTCGACATCTCTATGTTTTGATAATCACAAAATATAAAAACATCAAATGAAAAATTAAACACAAACAAGTAATTAGTAATAAATTTTCATTTCGAAAATTTAATCACTTAAAGGTATGAATAAACATATGCTTAATGCATTTCATGATCAAAGAAATTTTTATTCAACCTCACATTTTTTATAAAAATGTCACAAACATTTTTATATCTTTTACAAAACATTTTTATATTTAAAAAAAATGTTTTATTCAAATAAATATTTTGAATTTAAAATTTCTACCTAAAAACGGCTAGAAATGTCACCTCCCCCAAAAAAGACAAAAAAATGAGCGTCTGAGGCTGGGTGGCCCCCTTAATTATAAGGGCGGTCCCCT
Source organism: Tanacetum coccineum (assembly GCA_026074375.1). Lineage (NCBI taxonomy): Eukaryota > Viridiplantae > Streptophyta > Magnoliopsida > Asterales > Asteraceae > Tanacetum > Tanacetum coccineum. The sequence continues at coordinate 16,628 of BQNB010008790.1, forward strand.
TAATTATTAAGAGGACCGCCCACACAAATTGTCAGACCAGTTTGCCTATAAATACTGGACTATTCCTCACTGATTTTCTCACCTTTTGCACACACTTTCTTTCTGTTCTAAATCAGTTGATACTCTCCTTTCATTCCTTTGATCAATTAATCATAAAGCTTTGTTTTCAAGTGATCCAAACTTATATCCTCAAGTGCAAGAGAATAATACTTCTTATCATCAAGTCAAAAAGTGTTATAATATAGTTGGTATAGTTGTGTAGTTGTATTATATCTTGTAAATCATTTGTGTATATTGTGAATGTGTGTATCGTTGTTGTGTACCATAAGTAGATTTGGTGTGATCATTGTTAGTATAGTTAGATCGGGGTGATATTAGCAAGTAGTGTTAGATTGATGTGATCGTAGTAGTGTCTTGGCGAAGTGATGTTGTGAAACGAAGATAAGTTTTGAAGTGTAGAGAAGTTGTGAAATGAAGCCAAGTAGTGATTTGTTGTGAAGTAGTGTGGTTAGCTGTGATAGATTGGTTCTATATAGGATTAGAACTCGACATTTTGCTTAGTGTCGGAAATTGGTGTAAGCTAAGTTGTGTACGGTTTTCTCTGCCTAAAGGGAGTTTGTTGACATAGTGAAGAAAACTCTCGAGTTTGTTGCTCGGGGAGTAGAGTAGGGCGAAGAGGTGCTTCGTTACCGAACCACTATAAATCCTTGTGTTGTGGTTTGATCTTTCTAACTCTTATCTTTTGTCTTTCATATTTACTTGTCATTCATTTACTTACTTGTATTGTTCATATTGTGTACATTGTGAATTCATATAAAGTGGAATCTAAGTTTTTATAAACAAACATAACTTTTAATTAAAAAGCAATAAACTATTCAACCCCCTTCTAGTTTTCCACAATTGGTATCAGGAGCCACGTCAAACAAGATTTTTAAAATAAATTGTATTTTAAAACTTGAATCGATCTATGGAATCGAAAAAATATTTAGAAGGGCAATCTATGCAAAGACCACCACTATTTGAAAGTGATGGATTTATTTATTAGAAAAATAGATTCAAAACTTATGTGAAATTAAAAGATCTAGATTTTTGGCATGTTATTACATATGATGATTTTCCTTCTATTCAAAATAATCCCGAAACTAAAAAGGATAAAATTGTACCTTTTGATAAAAAAAACGATGATCTTAAAAAGAAGCTTGCTAAAAATAATGAAGCTAAAATAGTGATTTATAATGCTTTACCACCTAAAGAATATGGGAGAATTTTTATGTGTAAAACCGCAAAAATTTTTTGGGATACTTTATTAATCACTCACCAAGGTAATAGTCAAGTCAAATATAATAAAATAGATCTTCTTGTTCAACAATATGAACAATTTACGATTCCGGAAGAGGAATCGATAGATAATGCTTTTGCTAGATTTAACACTATTATTACTAGTCTAAAAGCACTTGATGAAGGTTTTTCTAGCAAGAATTATGTTAGGAAATTTCTTAGGGCACTTCATCCTAAATGGCGTGCAAAGGTTACGGCTATTGAAGAATCAAAGGATTTAACATCTCTATCACTTGACGAACTTATTGGAAACTTGAAAGTTTATGAAGTAATAATAAAGAAAGATTCTGAAATGGTCAAAGGAAAAAGAGAACAAAATAGATCTCTTGCATTGAAGGCCAAAAAGGAATCAAGTGATGAAGATAGTTCGACTTCCGATAGTGAAGACGAAGAATACGCCATGGCCGTGAGAGACTTCAAGAAATTTTTCAAAAGACGAGGAAGATTCGTAAGACAACCACATGATGAAAGAAAGTCATCCCAAAGAAATAAAGACGACAAAAATGGCAAAAGCGAAAGAAAATGTTTTAAATGTGGAGATCCAAACCATCTCATCGGAGAGTGTCCAAAACTATCAAGAAACTACAATCAAAGAGCATTCGTCAGAGGATCATGGAGTGATAGCGACAAAGACAATGTAGAAAAGACTAAAGATGAAAAACGTTTTATGGCAAATGCATCCAATGAGGTACTTTCCGAAACCGAATTCTTTAGTGATGACCAATCATCGTTAGATGAAAAAGACTTAGATAATGAATATAATAGATTATGCAAAGTAGGTCTAAAATTCATGGCTAAAAATAAATCACTAAAACAAATTAAAAATCAATTAAAAATGAAGTACTATAACTAAAAAATAAATTGTCTAGATTAGAAAAAGATAAGAAAGTCAATGAAGAATGTAAAATATGTTAAGATCTTAAATTTGAAAATGAAAAGCTTAAGGAAGAAATTTCTAAGCTTAATCAATTTAATAATAGTAGTCAATCGCTTAAGAAAATATAAATCTTCGAAAACCTTCCCGAGATAAAACCGGCCTAGGATTTAATTTTACCAAAGGATCAACTAGTGAGTCTAAACAAGTAAATTTTGTAAAGTCACAAGAGGTTGAGTCTAAAAAAAGTAGTAGAATTAAACTCAAGCCCAAGACCAAAATTTATGCTTATAAATAATAATAAAATTCCTATTGCAAGCGACGACGAAGTAAAACGTTTTTATAAACTTTCCTTAAAACCCGGAGTCGGATTTACTAAACCAAAAATGAGATCTAAGACTCATCCTCCAAAAAGAACTAATAACTCTCACCCTCGGTCTAAAACACCACAACCTAGGAGAGATCAAGGTAAACAAAATTACTCTAATAATAATCATTCAATGTGGAATTATTCACAACAACCAAACTTTTCTCCGTGGGGAATATGTCCACCCTATATGTATCTGAATCAAATGCAACATATGCAAAATATGTCCGGGACTAACAATTTTGGACCCATGAGACATTGGGGACCAAGTGGTTGAGTCGTTACAACATTCAAGTGGAGTTGTTCATTAACATTTCTTGGAATCCGGCAAGCGAATACATTCTTAAAATCTTATGACCGGTTTTCTAAAAGATTTCTCCTTCAAAGCTTACTTACTTGAAGATGTTGAAGAAAACACATTATAGAAAAAGGTATGTCTTCTTTCCAAACTTCTTAGAATTTAGATTACGTGTTAAATGTTAAATGACTATATATTATTATGCTACATGTAGTATATGCTAAACAAATAAGTTATAGTTAGTAGAATATAACTTAAGTTTATGGAAATAGTGTAATCGCTAGAAATGTCATTTGTTGGTTTTCTAGAATGAAGAGATTTTGTTCATTATGAACTCGTCTCTCACGTAGTTGAACTAGGATTCTCTAAGTACCTCTATAAAATGGAAATCTTCTATGTCCACTAGTAGCAAACTCACGTAGATGAAGAAAAGTGAGTTAGTAGGTAATCATTAACATAGAAGTAGGATTAGTTTTACATCTTACGCCGGAAAAGGCATGACATCAAAACACTATGGATGAAACAAACTCCCTTTGACTACGTCGTCCGCTTCGTCTACACGTCTACTATAAACTACGCCTATCAGAATACTCTCATCAAGCTTTAACTCCATTTTATCGTCACAGATTTATCATCTCTCAAATACTCCAAATCATGACAATTAATTATTTCATCCGAAGTAATTAATCTATTCAATTGACAAGAAGTTGATTGAAAATGTCACTAAATCCCTGTCAAATCTTCTCTCGGCTTGACAACTTAATTATCTCATCTGAAGTAATCAAAGTATTTTTAATTAACGAAAGGTTAACTAAAATGTCAATTAAATCTCGTCAATCATCTCTAAACCACATCTCGATCCAAAAATCTTGATAACATAATTATTTTATTGGAAATTATTCAAGTGTACTTAACTTAACGAAAAGTTAAATTAAAAATGTCAAATTTTTCTCTCGCCTTCAACTTCATTATTTCGACGACTAGATTATCTAAAATAATATTGCTAGTAGCTCCTGGCGTATTTTGATAATTGTACATTTACAAAAATAGTCAAAATCGAAAAACAATTTTTTTTCTCAGATAGGCGGCCCCCTTAAAATTAAGGGGACCGGCCGTGTTAATATGGGCGGCCCCCTTATATTTAAGGGGACCGGCCTATTTAATTTCGCCAAACACCCTTCTTCTGCGTAAAACTCAATTCCAAACACCCATTCTAGTTCTTCCCTTTCCCCCTGCTACTGTGTGACGAACACATACACCCATAACCACAAAAATTCAAACCTCCAAACACCTAATCGATCAAAATTCGCAAGGGGCAAACACCAACAACAAGATTAACAACCTCTATTGTAAGATTTCCTATACTTTTCTTTTTCAATTCCATCCAATTTTGCTCTTAATCAAAATTGGGTATTTTTCATAATTTTTGTATCTTCTATATTTTTATGATTAGGTCTAGGAAATCCATAACTATAATGATTCCCGTAGTCATAGGAATTCAAGATTTTCAATAGGATTGAGTCAAAAAATTTTGGGGTTCGAAAATTTATAAAAATATATATATTTTATTTTTTTTTAGAAATTTCAAAACAAAATTCTATACATTGTTGATTAATGCCAAAAACACGTTAAAATGATTATACATTGTCTATCGAAACATACATATCTAAATGCTTATTTTTCGAATCAATGAATAAAGTTTTATAAAAATAAAGGGGCGTTTGGTTCGTTTCTTAGGATCGGTTTTTAGAGTCGAAATGACCATCACTATATTTTTGTCACTTGCATAAATACTTAACTAACTTATAAGTCATCAAGATATATAATTCATATATATATATATTGATACATTTTGTAAAAAGTATAAAATAAAGGGGCGTTTGGTTTAACGTTTTAAAACATAGTGTTGAGTCAAAACAAACACCATTTAACTATCATCAAGTCAAAAATAATGAACTAATATTTATCAACAAAATATACAACTTAACGTATATCTTTCGACAATTTTAGTCAAGTCTTGTATTGATTATGGAGTGTTTGGGTCATTTCCTAGATGTTGAAATATATAACTAATATATATTCTTCGACGCCCTAGATTAAGTGAAAAATAAATTAAGGAACATATGGATTACTTCTTAGGTTTTTATTTTAAGAGTCGAAGTAATCCTTGTCCCACATTTTTCGTTTTTCAAAACTTTATTATATTTATTTTTTTATTCTTTTAATAATTTATTTCGTTGTTATCTTGTTTAGGTGATAAACATGCCTCGAGCAATAGTTGGTGATACCTCTCTTACCTGTTCTTACATTCCCAAAGTATCCCAAACACCCGATATTTCTTCTACTATTGCACACTTCTACAAACCTATCGAAAATCGATGCTTTCATGAGGGTAGAGTTGTTGATCAACTTTACTACACATCTGATCACATCGATCGTTGTTTTTCTAACATACGTCTCAATTGTCTCTACTAAATTAATGAGCCAATTATCCTTTGTTTTATTTTGGACTTTTATAGTCAAGTCACTCTTCAAAAAGAGGACTCTGGCGTCATTCTTGTCTACTTCATGATTCAAAATGAATTCATCACTCTTTACCTCCAACAATTTGGTCAAATCCTCATAATTCCATTCAATGGCCAAGCCGTATTCACAAACGAATGGGATCTTGGTTCTCTTGCATAATCCCAAGAAATCGAAGGACCATATCATACCGACCTTCCTACTCCTGAAGAAATTCATCAATTTCTTCAATTTCAACGTGTTGACCGTAACCGCAAAATCAAACACAAAAACGTCATTCTTTCACCAAATCAAGTTCTAACCAAAGAACTTAGACAAGACTTGAAAAGATGGAACGAACTCATTTATGAGAATGTGTTCGGACTAGGAGGACACCGGGACCATCTCCCGGCCTGCGTTGTTCATATATTATATTGTATCCTAGCCGAGCAACAATATAATCTTGCCTATTTCTTTGTCAAAAGAATTGAAAGTGCACGGGCAACTCCTAAAACCCATCTTCCTTATGGTATGTTCTTGACACGTCTCTTTTGACATGTCATGGAACACTACCCTTATCTTAACAATGGCATCTATGATGTCGTTGATCGAGTCATGCGTCCACTTGCTCTAAGACAAACCCGTCAACCTCGAAGTGATCGTAGAAAAGCCCGTCACTCTGTCTCATCAACTTCCGCCCATCATAACCGTGGATCTTCATCTCACCAAGGAGATGATGATGAGGATGATGGTGCTTCTCGTGCTAGTATACCATCTCCTACTACTTACCTAAACTCTCTTAAACCTCTCGATTACCAACAATACGACATTCCCACTTCTTCTGAACAAATGATAAACTTCTCTTCGAATGTCAAACCGACTTGCTCAATTAAACACAACAAATGCATAAGGAACTTAGAGGTGGATTCGAGTCATTTGTCAAGGCATTGCGAGGAGTCTTTGGCAAGAAAAAGAAGTGAAGATGTTGAATGGTGACTAGCTTGGTAGAATAATTGGTTTAGGACTTTATGTGAACTTATGTTTATGTTTAATTAATTGTGTGATGACAACCCGACTTAGTCGGATGAACTTGAACTTGTTTAGCTTGCTTAGGACCTTTAATCTCTATGAATTATTAGTATGCTCTTATAATTATGCATTTTTATTTTCTATATTTTTTTGTTTGTTTCAAACATACATGATATACTTGATTTCATATATGTTTACATGGGACTTGCTGCAAATTGACCACCAAAACACAACATTTCTTACAAAATTATTACAAAAATCAAATTTTTGGTTGTCTGAAAACACCAGATGGGCGGCCCCCTTAATTCATAAGGGCGGTCCCCTTAAAGATAAGGGGTCGGCCATTAATTAAGGGGACCAACCATCTGATTCACGAAGTTTACTGTTTCTTTCTGCTTTTTGACTCCCTTTTATCTAGCCTCAACTATCTTTACCCAGAAAACTTGAACATATTTTGGAAATTCTTAAACAAATTCAAATCCATTCAATTTTTAAACCTTTCTCATCCAATAAATTCCCTCCAAATGATCACCACCATCTCATCATCTTCTTCATTTTCTATCAACCACCATGGCATCCACTAGAGCCTCCATTTCCAAAGCCTCTAAAGGACTAAAAATTAACATCATTCCACTAAAACAATTGTTTGTAGATTTAACTCATGATGACACTAAAACCCCATCACCCGAACATTAACTCTCATCCCCTAGTGCTCCTAATGTACCTTCAAAAACACCATCAACCAAAGGTACTTCCTCATTCTCCATTGACTACACACCCAAATCACCAACATCATCCACATCACCATCAACCAATGGTTACTTAAACTTACCAACATCTCCTCCTCCAAGAGTTCCTCCACCACCTCCAACACAAGAAAATACATCAATGGACATCACTCTCACCCTTTCATTAATTACCCCACTTGATGTCCAATTTAATACTCCATCACCTTCTCCGCCTATCTTTGGTCATCCCATACCTTAGAACCTTCTTGAGGCACATGGAGACTCATGTTTGTGTTGCATTCATAACGTACTCTTATCTTTGGATTGAGAGATGAACTCCAATACATGTTTTCTTACATAGAACACATGCTCTCACAACCTCCACCACCCAATTCACCACCACCACCATCACTTTCACCAAACTAAACATACACCATGTTTAGCCATTTTCAAATAATTGTCAACCAAGCCTTTTGCAAGCAAGTTCTATGGAATTCTAGAAATGATAGGATCTTTGTAGTTTATATTTATGTATGTTGTATTAATATGCTTCAAGCATATTATTTCTATTTAATGTATGCATGCTTGTATGTTATACACAATTATTATGTTTAATGAATGGACTTTTGTCTTATGTTTTAATTGTGCACTTAACCCTTTAGTTGATATATATATTTGTGGATTATTAGTTTACACAAATTTTTTGACAATTGTCAAACATTATCAACATATTTTTATATTTTTCCTCTCTTTACTCTATATGTTAGAAATATTGGTGTGGTTCTTCTAACTTATTTTTGTAGCAAAGTTACCATAGCTCAATTTCTTGGTGCCCTCGAACGAGGGAGAGTACACATCAAGGGGGAGCATTTATTCCGTCGGCTTTACTAACATTTAGCGACGACGCCTTTTTGATTCTACAAAAAGGGGAATAAATGGAAATAAAACTCACTAAATACTTGTCTAAAATGAATTTTTCATTTAATGAGTTTAGATTTTGTAATCATCAAAAAGGAGGAGATTGTTGATAGAAATAATGCCTAAAACGTTATTAATATTTTTCGACCTCTCTATGTTTTGATAATCACAAAATGTAAAAACATCAAATGAAAAATTAAACACAAACAATTAATTAGTAGTAAATTTTCATTTTGAAAATTTAATCACTTAAAGGTATGAATAAACGTATTCTTAATGCATTTCTTGATCAAAGGAATTTTTATTCAACCTCACATTTTTTATAAAAATGTCACAAACATTTTTATATCTTTTACAAAACATCTTTAGATTTAAAAGAAATGTTTTATTCAAATAAATATTTTGAATTCAAATTTTCTACCTAAAAACGGCTAGAAATATTCCAGAAAACACCTCCCCTAGAAAAGACAAAAAAAGGAGCGTCCTGGCTTGGCCGACCCCTTAAATACACTGGCGATCCCCTTAATTTTAAGGGGACTGGCACCCTAATTAAAGGGACCAGCCAGACAAAAATTCAACTCAGTTTTCCTATAAATACTGGACTATTCCCCACTGATTTTCTCACCTTTTGCTTCTAAAATCCGTCCACATATCACATACAAACCTTTTGAATCATTTAATCTTAAGCATTGTTTCAAGCATCCAAGCTAAATCCACAATGCAAGAGAAAGAATACTTCTTATCATCAATTCAAAAGTGTTTTTAGTATAATTGGTGTTTGTATGTAAGTTCCTGTTAGATCTTGTAAATCATTTGTGTATTCTGTGAAGGTGTGTATTGTAGTTGTGCATAATAGTTAGATTGTGATGATCATTGTAAGTATAATTAGATCAGGATGATCTTTGTAAGTAGTGTTAGATTGGTGTGATCGTAGTAGTGTCTAGGTGTAGTGAAGTTGTGAAGCGTAGTGAAGTTGTAAAGCGAAGTGAAGTAGTGAAGTGAAGAGAAAGTGTGTAGTGAAGAGAAGTAGTGAATTGTTGTGAAGTAGTATGATTAGTTGTGATAGATTGGTTCTAGCTAGGATTAGAAATCGACATTTGGCTTCGTGTCGAAAATCGGTGCAAGCATAGTCGTGTACGGTTTTCTCCACCTAAAGAGAGTTTGTTGACATAGTGAAAAGAACTCTCGAGTTTGGTGCTCGGGGAGTGAAGTAGGACGAAGAAGTGCTTCATTACCGAACCACTATAAATCCTTGTGTTGTGGTTTGATCTTTCTAATTCTTATCTCTTGTCTTTCACATTACTTATTTACTTGTTTGTATTGTTCATATTGTGCACATATTGAGATCACATAAAGTCGAATCTAAATTTTATAAACAAACAATACATTAATTTAAAAAGTGGTAAACTATTCAAACCCCCTTCTAGTTTTCCACAGGTTGTGTACTTGTGATAGATCAAATAAATGCTTAAACGGAAAAATCCTTAGGGATACATTTTTATAAACTTCTAAAGGCTACTTGAGGACAAGTATGATTCAAGTGGGGGGATATTTGATGACATCAAATAACGTTACTTTTTTTGCATCATTTATCCCATGCAAATAACTTATTTTGTATAATTATTGCAAAGAATTGTTACTTAATCGTTTGTATTTGAGAATTGCAGTAATTATGGAGTACTTGGTGAAGACTAGCTAAAAGGCACGCATTCTGGAGCTTAAACAAAGAAATATGAAGAAACTAATTCTGACATCCTATACGCAGTATCCATCAAATAAGATACGGTATATCTGTGCCTGGACTTCACTAAAGATCATAAAGGAAACAAATTCTAATAGCCGTACCAAAGAAGTCAATTACTCATATTCAAGATAAAGTAATAAAATATTCTGGAAGATATCGAACGTGTTTCCTACTCCAAGAAACCCCCGATACGCCGTATTGACCTCAGTCAATACGCCGTATCGACCAAATTCAGACCTATAATAGAAAATCTAAAAACGGGTTTTCAGTGTGCTAAATCATATTTTCGATACCTTAACCATAAAAGTCGATTTTCCAAAAGAGAAGAAGAGCAGAAGAGGTCGAGCATAGTAATTAATTCCATAGGAAACACCTTTAATCTCTTAACTCTCTTTGTAATCGATGCCAGTTTTTTGTATCGTTTCCATAAACTTGGTTAGTTTACCTTGGCTAAATTATTACTCTTGTATTGATTATGATATTGACGGCCAATACCTTGGGGTATTAAGCCATTATTATAAAGATTATTAAGGAATGTTTGATTTGTTTTATATTGATTGCTTAATTTAATCTTGATGGCTCGTATTATATTTTATAGTTTATACTTGTTTTACGTGCTTTTGTATACGACCTATCATTCAACTGGAAATCAAGTGATACATCCAAGTAATCTAAGCCAATGGATCTCCATAATAAATTTATACATCTAGACCAATAGGATCACGAATAATGACCTATCTTTGCCTTTAGATTGCGATCTTAGTTAGACGCAGTGACCTTTTGGGAATCAATCGAGTACGTTTATATTTGATTTCTTCAATTTAATTTGTAAAGACGTGGCCAGATGGACTACTAGTGTATGAATTGCCTTTAAGGCCGAGTAAGTGGGTAAAGTCCTCTATACTAGGGTTTTAACAAGACACCATTTGCTTTAACCCCTATGATAGATTATAATTAGTAAATAAGGATCTATATTGCGGAAGAATTAACGCCTAAGACTTAAGAAGATATGGCGTTTAGAAGATAAGTAATCATAGAACTAAAATAAACCAACCAACGTTTTAATTGGATTAAATCAAGGCTTACAGTTTTCTTATCTCTCTCAACAACAACAAACAAAACTCACAACCGGGGTGGGGTCAAACGAACCCCAATCCCCCACACCCCCCCAACGGAGGAATTGAGGAAAACGCGAAGATAAGAAACCAGTAATTCGCCATAGATTAATCCAATTAAAACGTTGGTTGGTTTATTTAGTTCAATGATTACTTATCTCAAAACGCCATATCATTCTTAAGACTTAGGCGTTACTTCTTCCGCATAAAGCATCCTTATTTACTAATTATAATCTATCTTAGGGGTTAAAGCAATGGTGATCTTGTTAAACCCTAGCTCATAGAGACTTTACCCACTTACTGCTTAAAGGCAATTCATACACTAGTAGTCCACTGGCCAAGTCTTTACCAATTAATTGAGAACGTACTCGTTTGAAACCAAGGTACCTGCCGGTCTAACTAAGCTCGCAATCTAAAGGCAAAGATAGGTCATTATTCGTGATCCTATTGGTCTAGATGTATAAATTACTATATGGAGAGCCATCCTGGCATCTAGATTACTTGGTCTGTATCACTAGATCCAGTTGAATGATAGGTCGCATACAAAAGCACGTAAACAAGTATAAACTGATAAACATAAACAAGCCATCAACGATAAATTAAGCAATCAATATAAACAAAACCAAACATTCAAATCTTTATAATAATGGCTAATACCCGAAGGTATTAGCCTTCAAACATCATAATCAATACAAGAGTAATAATTTAGCCAAGGTAAACTAACCGAGTTAATGAACGATACAAAAAACTGAACGATTACAAGAGTATAGGAGATTACAAGGTGTTTCCTATGGAATTAATTACTATGCTCGACCTCTTCTGCTCTTCTTCTCTTTTGAAAATCAACTTTTATGGTTAAGGTATCGAAAATATGATATAGCATAGCTAAAACATCCTTTATTTAGGATTTTCTATCTATAATGTCTGGAATATTGTCGATACGCGTATTAATGAGTCCAATACGGCGTATCGGGGGTTTCTTGGAAGGGGGACCACGTTCGATATCTTCTAGAATATTTTATTACTATATCTTGATTATGACGTATTGACTTCTTCTGGATACGGCATATTGAATCTTGTTCCTTCATGATCTTTAGTGAAGTCCAGGCACAGATATATCGTATCTTCCTTGATGGATACTGCGTATAGGATGTCAGAATTAGTTTCTTCATATTTCTTTGTTTAAGCTCCAGAATGCTACCATTTAAGCCTATCTTCACCAAGTATCCTTAATTACTGCAATTCTCAAAATACAAACGATTAAGTAACAATTCATTCAATAATTATTACAAAATAAGTTATTTACATGGGAATTAAATGATGCTATAAAAAGATAACGTTATTTGATGTCATCAAAATATCCCACCTAACTTGAATCATACTTGTCATTCAATAAGCTTTAGAAGTTTATCAAAATGATCTCTAAGTAATTTTTACCCGTTTAAAGCATATTAATTTGATCTATCACGAAGTACACAACTTGTGAAAAACTAGAACGGGGGTTGGAATAGTTTAACCGCTTTTTAAATAATGTATAGTTTGTTTATAAAATTTAGTTTCGAGACTTTATGTGATCCAATATGTGCCTAATAAGAACAATACAAACACAGTAATTAATAAAGTGAAAGACAAGAGATAAGAATTAGAAAGATCAAACCACAACACAAGGATTTATAGTGGTTCGGTAACAAAGCACCTATTCGCCCTACTCTACTCCCCGAGCACCAAACTCGAGAGTTCTCTTCACTATGTCAACAAACTCTCTTTAGGCGGAGAAAACAGTACACGACTAAGCTTGCACCGATTTCCGACACGAAGCCAATAGAGTTCAATCCTATCTAGAAACCAATCTATCATAACTAATCACACTACTTCACAACAATTCACTACTTCTCTTCACTACACACTTTCTCTTCACTTCACTACTTCACTTCACTACTTCACTTCGCTTTACAACTTCACTACGCTTCACAACTTCACTACACCTAAACACTACTACGATCACACCAATCTAACACTACTTACAAAGATCATCTCGGTCTAATTATACTTACAATGATCATCATAATCTAACTATTATGCACAACTACAATACACACATTCACAGTATACACAAATGATTTACAAGATCTAACAGAACTTCACAACAACACCAATTAAACTATAACACTTCTTGACTTGATGATAAGAAGTATTCTTCTCTTGCACTTGAGGAATTAAGCTTGGATCACTTGGAAACAAATGCTTAAGATTAAATGATCAAAGGATTGTATGAGATATGTGGACTGATTTTAGACAGCAAAAGGTGAGAAAATCAGTGGGGAATAGTCCAGTATTTATAGGAAAACTGAGTTGAATTTTTGTCTGGCTGGTCCCTTTTAATTTAGCGGCGCCATCCCCTTAAAATTAAGGGGAGTCGCCAGTGATTTAAGGGGTCGCCAAAAGCCAACCTCCATTTTTGTCTTTTTTCAGGATAGGTGGGTTTTTCCTGGAAACATTTTTTGGTCGTTTTTAGGTAGAAAAAATTAGAATTCAAATATTTTATTTTGAATAAAACATTTCTTTTAAACTAAAATAATGTTTTGTAAAAGTTATAAGAATGTTTGTGACATTTTTATAAAAAAATATGAGGTTGAATAAAAATTCCTTTGATCATAAAATGCATTAAGCATTTATTTATTCATATCTTTAAGTGATTAAATTTTTGAAATGAAAATTTACTACTAATTACTTGTTTACGAATAAATTTTCATTAACCGTTTTTACATTTTGTGATTATCAAAACGTAGAGAGGTCAAAAAATATTAATAACGTTTTTAGGCATTATTTCTATCAACAGTATCCCCTTTTTTGATGATTACAAAATCTAAACTCATTAAATGTAAAATTATTTTTAAACAAGTATTTAGTGAGTTTTATTTCCATTTCTCCCCCTTTTTGTTGAATCAAAAAGGCTTCATCGAAGATTACATGTTAAGTCGACGGAGTAAGTACTCCATCTTGATGTGTGCTCCCCCTCGTTTGAAGGCACCAAGGAATCGAACCATGTTAACTTTGCTACAAAAACTAGTTAGAAGAACAACACCAACATTTCTAACATATAGCAAGTAAACAGAAAAATATTAGAGCATGTTAATAATGTTTGACAATTGTCAAGAAATTTGTGTAAATCAATAACCACAAACATATATATCAACTAAAAGTTTAAAGACAAGTAAGGGCATAATTAAAGAATAAAACTAAAGGCCATTCATTAAACATAGTAATTATGAATAAAACACAATCATGCATACATCAAATAGAAATAATATGCTTGAAGCATATTAATACAACATACATAAAATTAAACTAAAAAGGTCTAAAATACCTAGAATTCCAATAGGACTTGCTTGCAAAAGGTTTGGTTACGTTATTTGGAAGTGGCTAAACATGGTGTATGTTTAGTTTGGTAAAAGTAATGGTGGTGGTGGTGAATTAGGTGGTGGAGGTTGTAAGAGCATGTGTTCTATGTAAGAAAACATGTATTGGAGTTTATCTCTCAATCCAAAGATAAGAGTACGGTTTGTGATGCACACAACCATAAGTCTATGTTCCTCAACGAAGGTTCCAAGGAATAGATTACAAAAGACAGGTGTAGAAGTGAGAGAAAGTTATTAAATTGGACATCAAATGGGGTAATTGGTGAAAGGGTGAGAGTGATGTCTATTGATGCATTTTCTTAAGTTGGAGGTGGAGGAGGAACTCTTAGAGAAGGAGATGTTGGTGAGTTTAAGTAACCATTGGTTGATGGTGATGTGGATGAGGTTGGTGATTTGGATGTGTAGTCAATGGAGGATGAGGAAGTGCCTTTGATTGATGGTGTTTTTGAAGGTGTATTTGGAGCACTAGGGGATGAGAGTTGATGTTTGGGTGATGGGGTTTTAGTGCCATCATGAGTTAAATCCACAAACAATTGTTTTGGTGGAATGATGTTGATTTTTGGTCTTTTAAAAGCTTTAGAAAGGGAAGCTCTAGTGGATGCCATGCAGGTTTATGGTGGTTGATAGAGAATGAAGAAGATGATGAAATGGTGGTGAACATTTGGAGGGAATTTATTAGAAGAGAAAGGTTTGGAAATGTAATGGATTTGAATTAGTTTAAGAATTTCCAAAATGTGTTCGAGATTTCTGGGTAAGGATAGCTGAGGCTAGGTAAAAGAGAGTCAAAAAGCAGAAAGAAACAGTAAAGTCCGTGAAGCAGGTGGCCGGTCCCCTTAATTATGGTGCCGACCCCCTTATCTTTAAGGGGACCGCCCATATGAATTAAGGGGGCCACCCATGTGATGTTTTTCAGATGACCCAAAATTTGATTTTTGTAAAAATTTTGTGGAAAAGGTTGTGTTTTGGTGATCAATTTGTAGCAAGTTCCATATATATGCATGAAACTAAGTATATCACGTATGCATGTAATTTACCAAAAAAATTATAAGAGATAAAGATAAACATTAAGAACATACTAATAGCACATATTAATTAGAGGTTCTAAGTAAGACAAATAAGTTCACATACTTCTGACCAAGTCGGGATGTCATCACATAAGTAATTAAACATAAACATAAGTTCACACAAAAATCCCTAAACAAATAGTCTACCAAGCAAATCATCATTCAACTCTATATTTCTTTTCGTTCCATAAAGACCTCCTCGCAATGCCTTGCCAAATGATTTGAATCCACCTCCTAAGTTCCTTATGCATTTGTTGTGTTTGATTAAGCAAGTCGGTTTGACGCTCGAAGAGAAGATCATCATCTTGTTCAGAGAGTGTAATGTTGTATTGTTGGTAAACAAAATTTAGAGAGTTAGGTAGGTGTTTAGGGAGATGGGGTACGTAGCACAATAGCACCAACATCCCTCATCATCATCTTCTTGTCAGATGAAGATCCACGTTATATGGGCAGATGTTGATGAGACGAAGTGACAGGCTTTTCCATGATCACTTTGGGGTTTTTGCGTTTGTTTAAATCGAGTGAACCGCATTGACAAAGGATCAACGGCATTGTAAATGCCATTTTCAAGGTGAGGGTAGTGTTCCATAACATTTCGAAAGAGACGTGTTAAGAACATACCATAAGGAAGATGGGCTTTAGGAGATGCCCGTGCACTTTCAATTCTTTTGACAAAAAGAAATAGGCACGAATTATATTGTTTGCTCGGCTAGAAAACAATATAATATATGAGCAAGGCAAGTCGGGAGATGGTCCCGGTGTCCTTCTAGTCCGAACACATTTTCACGAATGAGTTCTTCCCATCTCTTCAAATCTTGTCTAAGTTTTGGTTTAGAACTTGATTTGGTGAAAGAATGATGTTTTTTGCCTTTTATGAAGGTGCGGTTAGGTCAACACGTTGAAATAATAGAAATGATGAATTTATTCAGAAAAGAAATTGATAATTTCATTATGAGTAGGAAGGTCGGTATGAAATATTGTTACCTTTCGGTTTTCTTGGAGTTGCAAAGAAACCAAGATCACATTCGTTTTGTGAAGACGCTTGGCCATTGAATGGGAATTGCTAAGGATTTGACCGAATTGTTCGAGGTAGAGAGTGATGAATTCGTTTTGAAAATTCAAGAAGGATATAGAATAAGGTTGTAGTCATCTCTTTGAAGAGTGACTTGACTATTAAAAGTACCACATAAAACGAGGGACAATTGCTCATTTAATTTTAGTAAGACCATTGAAGACGTATGTTAGAAAACAACGATCAATGTAGATCCAAATGTGTAGTAAAGTTGCTCAACACTCTACCCTCATGAAAGCATCGATCTTAGATAGGTTTGTAGAATGGTGCATAAGTAGTAGGAGATACCGGTTTTAGGGATACTTTGGGAATTTAAACGAACGTGTAAGAGAGGTATCACCAACCTGTTAGCTCGAGGCCTGTTTATCATCCTAAACAAGACAACACGAAATAAATAAAAAAAAGAATAACAAATAATTAAAGAAAAAAGTATTGAAAAAAAACGATAAAATGTGGACAAACAATAACTTCACGACTAAACTAGAAAATAAAGAACTTAAAGAAGTAATCCATATTTCCTCAATTTATTTTTGACAAAATCTAGGCGTGTCGAAGAATATATAATATTATATATTAACATCTAGGAAATGACCCAAACACTCCCTTATCAATACAAGACTTGACTAAAATTGTCGAAAGATATACGTTAAGTTGTATATTTTGTTGATAAATAAAAGTTCATTATTTTTTTGACTTGACGAGAGTTAAATGGTGTTTGTTTTGACTCAAGACTATGTTTTAAAAACGTTAAATCAAACGCCCCTTTAATTTATATTTTTTATAAAATGTATCAATATATATATATGAATTATATATCTTGATGACTTATACAAGTTAGTTATGTGTTTATATAAGTGACAAAAATATAGTGATTATCATTTCTACTCTAAAAACTGATCCTAAGAAACGAACCAAACACCCCTTTCTTTTATAAAACTTTATCCATTGATTCGAAAAATAAGCATGTAGGTATGTATTGTTTCGATAGTCAATGTATAATCATTTTAATGTTTTTTTGGCATGAATCAACAATGTATAAAATTTTGTTTTATAATTTCAAAAAAAAATTCGAAAAAATCTATATATATTTATAAATTTTCGAACCAAAAAAAATTTGTGACTTAATCCTATTGAAAATTTTGAATTCTTATGACTACGGAAATTATTATAGTTATGGATTTCCTAGTTCTAATCACAAAATTATAAATAAAAATTGTAAGAAATACCCAATTTTGATTAAGAACAAAATTTGATGAAATTGAAAAAGAAAAGTATAGGAAATCTTACAATAGAGGTTGTTAATCTTGTTGTTGGTGTTTGCCCCTTGCGAATTTTGATTAATTTTGTGTTTAAGGATTGGATTTTGTGGTTTTGGTTCGTCACACAGTAGCAGGGAAAGAAGAAAAAATGAAAGTGGAGTGTTTGGTTTACGTAGAAAAAGGTGTGTTTGGCGATTTAAATAGGCCGATCCCCTTAAAATTAAGGGGGCCGCCTATATTAACACGGCCGGTCCCCTTAAATATAAGGGGGCCGCCTACCTGAGAAAAAAAATTGTTTTTTGATTTTGACTAGTTTTGTAAATATACAATTATCAAAATACGTCGGGAGCTACTAGTAATATTATTTTAGATAATCTAGTTGTCAAAAGAATGAAGTTAAAGACGAGAGAAAAATAATTGACACTTTTAATTAACTTTTCGTTAAGTTAAGTAAACTTAAATAATTTCCAATGAAATAATTAAGTTGTCAAGATTTTTTGATCGAGAGATGGTTTAGAGATGATTGACGAAATTTAATTGACATTATAATTAACCTTTCGTTAAAAAAAATACTTTGATTACTTCAAATGAAATAGTCAAGTTGTCAAGCTGAGTGAAGATTTAACGATGATTTAGTAACGTTTTCAATCAACTTTTTATCAATTGAATAAATTAATTACTTCGGATGAAATAATTAATTGTTACAATTTGAAGTATTTAAGAGATGATAAATATGTGACGATAGAATAATAGAATGGAGTTAAAGCATGATGAGAGAATTTCGATAGACGTAGTTTATTGTAGACGTATAGACGAGGCAGACGTTGTAGTCGAAAGGAGTTTGTTTCATCCATAGTGTTTTGATATCATGCCTTTCAGGCGTAAGATGCAAAACTAATCCTACTTCTATGTTAATAATTACCCACTAACTCACTTTTTTTCATCTACGTGAGTTCGCTACTAGTGGACATAGAAGATTTCCATTTTATAGAGGTACGTAGAGAATCCTAATTCAACTATGTGAGAAATGAGTTCATAATGAACAAATTCTCTTAATTCTAGAAAGCCAACAAATGGCATTTCTAGTGACTACACTATTTCCACAAGCTTAAATTTTATTCTATTAACTAAAACTTTATTTGTTTAGCATATACTACATGTAGCATAATAATATATAGTCATTTAACATTTAACACATAATCTAAATTCTAAGGAGTTTGAAAAGAGGACATACCTTTGTCTACAATGTATTTTCTTCAAGAAAGCAAGCTTTGAACGAGAAACTCTTGGTAAACCCGTCATAAGATTTTAAGAATTTATTCACATGTCGGATTCCAAGAAATGAACAACTCTACTAAAATGTTGTAACGACTAAACCACTTGGCCCCCAATGTCTCATGGGTCCAAAATTGTTAGTCCCAAACATATTTTGCATTTGATTCAGATACATATAGGGTGGACATATTCCTCACGGAGAGAAGTTTGGTTGTTGTGAATAATCCACATTGAATGATTATTATTAAGGTAATTTTGTCTACCTTGATCTCTCCTAGGTTGTGGTGTTTTAGACCGAGGGTGAGAGTTATTAGTTCTTTTTGGAGGAGGAGTCTTAGATCTTGTTTTAGGCTTAGTAAATCCAACTCCGGGTTTTAACGAAGGTTTATAAAAACATTTTACTTCTTCGTCGCTTGCAATGGGTATTTTAGTATTGTTTATAAGCATAAATTTTGGTCTTGGGCTTGTGTTTAATTCTACTATTTTTTCTTTAGACTCGACCTCTTGTGACTTTACAAAATTTACTTGTTTAGACTAACTAGTTGATCCTTTGGTAAAATTAAATCCTAGGCCAGATTTATCTTCGGAAGGTTTTTGAATATTTAACATTTTCATAAGCGATTGACTATTATTATTAAATTGATTAAGCTTAGAAATTTCTTCCTTAATCTTTTCATTTTCAAACCTAAGGTCTTGACATATTTTACATTCTTCATTGATCTCTTTACCTTTTTCTAATTTAGATAGTTAATTTTTTAGTTCTAGTACTTCATTTTCTAACCGATTTTTAATTTGTTTTAGTGATTTATTTTTAGCCATGACTTTTAGACCTACTTTGCATAGTCGATTATATTCACTATCTAAGTTTTTTTCATCTAACGATGAGTGATCATCACTAAAGAATTCGGTTTTGGAAAGTACCTCATTAGATGTTTTAGCCATGAGACATTTTTCGTCCTTTGTTATTTCTTCTTCATCTTCGTCGCTATCACTCCATAATCCTCCAACGAATGCTCTTTGATTGTAATTTCTTGATAGTTTTAGACACTCTCCGATGAGATGATTTGGATCTCCACATTTAAAATATTTTCTTTCGCCTTTGCCATTTTTGTCGTTTTTATTTTTTTGAGATGACTTTCTTTCATCATGTAGTTGTCTTACGAATCTTCCCCGTCATTTAAAAATTTTCTTGAAGTCTCTCACGGCCATGGCATATTCTTTGTCTTCACTATCGAAGGTCAAACTATCCTCATCACTTGATTTCTTTTTGGCCTTCAAAGCAAGAGATCTATTTTGTTCTCTTTTTCCTTTGACCATTTCAGAATCTTTCTTTATTATTACTTCATAAACTTTCAAGTTTCCAATAAGTTCGTCAAGTGATAGAGATGTTAGATCTTTTGATTCTTCAATAGCCGTAACCTTTGCACGCCATACAAGATGAAGTGACCTAAGAAATTTCCTAACATAATTTTTGCTAGAAAAACTTTTAGCAAGTGCTTTCAGACTAGTAATAATAGTATTAAATCTAGCAAAAGCATTATCTATCGATTCCTCTTCTGGAATCGTAAATTGTTCATGTTGTTGAACAAGAAGATCTATTTTATTATCTTTGACTTGATTATTACCTTGGTGAGTGATTAATAAAGTATCCCAAATTTTTTTTGCGGTTTTACACATAAAAATTCTTTTATATTATTTACGTGGTAAAGCATTATAAATTACCATTTTAGCCTCATTATTTTTAGCAAGTTTCTTTTTAAGATCATCGTTTTGTTTATCAAATGGTACAATTTCATCCTTTTTAGTTTCGAGATTATTTTGAATAGGAGGAAAATCACCATGGGTAATAACATGCCAAAGATCTAGATCTTTTGATTTCACATAAGTTTCGAATCTATTTTTCCAATAAATAAACCCATCACTTTCAAATAGTGGTGGTCTTTGCATAGATTGTCCTTCTAAATATTTTTCTGATTCCATAGATCGATTCAAGTTTTAAAATACAATTTATTTTAAAAATCTTGTTTGACGTGGCTTCTGATACCAATTGTGGAAAACTAAAAGGGGGGTTGAATAGTTTACCGCTTTTTAAATTAATGTTATGTTTGTTTATGAAAACTTAGATTTGACTTTATGTGATCTCAATATGTCCACAATATGAACAATACAAGTAAGTAAATAAATGACAAGTAAATATGAAAGACAAGAGATAAGAGTTAGAAAGATCAAACCACAACACAAGGATTTATAGTGGTTCGGTAACAAAGCACCTCTTCGCCCTACTCTACTCCTCAAGCACCAACCTCGAGAGTTCTCTTCACTATGTCAACAAACTCCATTTAGGCGGAGAAAACCGTACATAACTAAGGTTACACCAATTTTCGACACAAAGCCAAATGTCGATTTCTAATCCTAGCTAGAACCAATCTATCACAACTTCTAATCACACTACTTCACACCAATTCACACCTTTGCTTCACTTCACAACTTCTCTTCGCTTTCACAGCTTCTCTTTACTTCACGACTTATCTTCTCTTCACAACCAAGACACTACTACGATCACACCAATCTAACACTACTTACTATGATCACTACGATCTAACTATATTTTCAATGATCACCACAATCTAACTATTATACACAACTACAATACACACCTTTACAATATACACAAATGATTTACAATATCTAGCACAACAACACCACCTAGACTATAACACTTCTTGACTTGATGATAAGAAGTATTCTTCTCGTCTGCTACATTGAGGAATTAAGCTGGATCATCGGAAATAAAGCTTTATGGATTAAATGAATTAAAGGAATGAAAGGAAAGTATAAATGATTTATTAACAGAAAGAAAGTGTGTGCAAAAGGTCCGGAAAATCAGGTGGGGAGTAGTCTAGTATTTATGGAAAGCTGAGGGTGTTTGCTTTTAGTTGGCCAGTACCCTTAATAATTAAGGGAGGTCCGCCCCTTATAATTAAGGGGGCACGCCGCATGGCGCTCCTCTTTTTTTGTCTTTTTGAGGGAGGTGTTTCTAGTACATTTTTTGGCCGTTTATCGTTTTTAGGTAGAAAATTTGAATTCAAAATATTTATTTGAATAAAACATTTCTTTTAAATCTAAAAATGTTTTGTAAAAAATATAAAAATGTTTTTGACATTTTTATAAAAAATGTGAGGTTTAATAAAAATTCCTTTGATCATAAAATGCATTAAGCATTTATTTATTCATACCTTTAAGTGATTAAATTTTCGAAATGAAAATTTACAACTAAATATTTGTTTACGAATAATTTTTCATTAATCGTTTTTACATTTTGTGATTATCAAAACGTAGAGAGGTCAAAAAATATTAATAACGTTTTTAGGCATTATTTCTATCATCAAAGTAATTTTACAGGAAGGATTAGAAGGATGCATATCTTTATAGGAAATTTCACTTACATTACGGAATTCTTGATTGTGGAGGATATTAGTTCGGTTATAGACCATTGTTTATCGCAAGTAGTGTTAGGGAAGCCATTTGTTGAAGTATCCAACATGACTTATGATCCATCATTAGGGATAGTAAAATTCACAAATGGAGTTGATGAAGTTGCCTACCAAATTCTCCATAAGATAAAGCAATTTCGATCATTGTCTAACATGGAGATAGAGCACAAGCAATCAGTCTACTTTAGGAACGAGGAGGACAAAAGAAGAGGAGTGGACTATGTAATGAAAAATATATTTAGTTTTTATAAGAAATGCCTAGAATTATGACCCGAATACAAAATCAACAATGATGAAGGTGGTCATGCGAGTGAAGAAGGAGTCACGTAAGAAAAGTGACTCCGAGCTAGCTACAAGACTCGTTAATAAAGAAAAGCGCTTATTTGGAGGCAACCCAATCTTTTTAGTTTATGCATATTAGGAGTGTCGTGTGTTTAAATTTTCATTATTTGTTCTTATATGTTTGTATTAATTGTGATCATGCTTTACTTTGTTCTTAACCTCGTCTTAATTACTATCAAAGGAATTAATGATCTTGCTTTGCTTTGTTTGTTTGAGTCATATGTTTGTACTAACCATTTTCGTAGTTTATGTAGTAATTTTTCCATAGTATAATTAATAGGTTAATTTTGTAAAAAAAAATCCAGAAAAAGAAAACGCAAAAACTGTCAGGTGTTCCTGCCGGCGTCCGGGTTTATACCTGACGGCGTCAGACTCTAGCAGTGGAGAAATCTACGTTTTTTTGAATTTTTGAAAATTTATTTTTGTTAAATTTCCAGAATTTTTGATTTTGTATAAAGCCACGATTACATTAGTACTAACATTCTATCTTTATTGCTTTCTTAGGATTTTAGTTTATGATTATATTAGGTTGTATAGTATTTACCGTCGATTTTACGCTGGGTATAGTTATTTTTGTCTTTGATTTTCGGGTTATATTAGATAAGGAGAGTCCGGAAGTTCATTGGATTTTCACTTGGACTATTCTTGGATGAAGATTTAACCGGATCATTTTGTCTCATCTTCGATATTGAGCAAACCAGGGAAGTATTAGTTTCTCTCGCTTTTATTTATTTTCTCTTTACTCGTTTTTTGGGTAATTGTAGAACATTAGGGACAATGTTCAAAATAAGTTTGGGGGTAATAAAAACCTTAGAAATTATTCTTTCATTTGCATTTACTTTGTTCTTAAAAAATTATGTAATACATCAAAAGATATTTAAGGATGATAATATTAGCCCAAATTTAGAAATTTTTATGGCATATATCGGTGAAAGTGTAGTATTAAAAGCATTTCATGGATATGAGTTATATGACTAGCACAAAAACCTTACGACTCAAAAATTTCACCCCCAAAATATGAGATTTACCCCTAGATCTTTAAGAATATAAAAGCATTCATCTTTAATGCTTATGAGAGTGTACCGGTAGTATTATAGATTTAAGAACTTGCTTTAGCGATACATCCCGAGACTGCTAGTGAGATCACATTTGCGTGTTTATGATTTACTAAGTGATAAGAGGCATTAGGATAACCCTTGTTTTTGTCCTGCGTTTGTTATGGTTATGATGATCTCATTGGTCATACAACTACCCCCACACCCTTGCTATGCACTCATTTTTAGTGCAACATATCCAGTACACCCTTTCTAGCCTATCTTTTTTGCGATTCTCGTAATTTTTCGGTGGATTCCGGATTATTAATGAAGAGCGTTGTTTGCACCCAACTAAATGTTATACCCAATCGCCTTAGCCTTCCTTGTATGTACTCATTTTTAGTACATTATTGTTATCACAATTGTTTAACCCTAGTTAATTGTTTGCTTGATTACATGGTTGCTAAGTCGAGTCTATTGTTAGTGTACATAGTTTTGGGACGATTGGGATTCATGGTAGTTTTATTTTATAGAGAAATAGGAAAGAAAGTCAAATTATTACCCCCATACATGTTTAATATACTTCATGTTTGTTGATCCTTCTAAATTCGGGTCATTAGTTAGTTTATTATTGAGTTATTAAAAACTCAAGTGTAGGGGTGTTATTATAAATCTCGAGTCTTGTATATTTATTTTATTTTAGCAGATGGCAGGGAAAAAGTGTATATAAAAAAATAAAAAAAATGGAAAAAATGAAAAAAAATAAAAAAAGCAAAAAACTATTTTAGAATATACGGGCTACCATCTTGTTATTGTTTATGTCAAGAAAGAGTCAAGAAAAGAAAAGAAAGAGTTTGATGTAGAGTTGTGTACGATTGTCCTAGTTGTTGTCGAGTCTTAGCTTAGCAAGGCCTTTCGACATGTATTCTTGTGAATAATTAGCTTGCCACCAGTAAATATTCCCCTATTATCCCTTGTTTCTTTTACCATATACCTAACGTTACAACCCTTTAAAAGAGCTCTTTGATAGTAATTCCTAAGTGCTTACGCCAAAGCGATGGAGGTTTTGATCCTTTATCAAGCATATGGTAATCTATATACTATGACAGGTAGTCAGTATTTATTTTCTCGTTTCCTATATTATTATAATTCATTATTACACCGAGTGAAAGAGAGAATCCAAACACTTATGTGAGGTGCTAGTATATTATTTCCGTGCTTTTAATTACAAGGCTAAACCAATTGTGCCATAAACTATCTTTACTTAGTAGGTTAAATACCCCCGACTTTGCTATTTACTATTTAGAAATGCTCATTTGCTTGAGTACAAGCAAATCCTAAGTGTAGGCGTATTTGATGAGGTGTAATTTTATACACTTTTTCGGAGTCATTTAACCTCTAAAATATGAAAATATACCCAAATATTGTACTCAATCATTTCTTTTTGTTATTTTAGAATTTGGGAAGCTCTTGGAGAAAAGCACGTGACTTGGGCTCGATTCGGGAAAAAATTGGACAAAAACGCAACTTTTTAATGCTGGCGACTCCTATCCTGAGGCATTCAACAAAAGTGCCTAGAAAGTGGATTTTTGGACAAAAAGTGTGACTTCTCAGTAGGTAGAGACGGCGTCATAATAATCCCTTGACGCCGTCAGGATCTCATAGCGACGACGTCACCAAGTATTGCGACGACGTCACAATAGCCGAAATGAAGAAACCCTTAGAAAAATTGACGGGTTGACGGAATCAAAAAGCCTAGCGACGTCGTCAAAACCCAACTTCTATATACACAAACCTTATTTTCTCATAATTTGGTGTGGAAACTTGTGGTAACTTAGGAGAGCTTTATTGCAGCCGAATTTTAGGGGTTTTTAACCCTTTTGTACTCACATACTCACATGTTCAATTGAAGTGAAGTTCCTTTACCCATTTAATCATTCAACATGTCTATGTGTTGTTTGATTACTTGTTCTTCACCTTTTGTTAACATGCTTGGCTAAATTAATTAGTGTTTGCTTATGATTGCATGAAACCTAGTTTATAATCTTTGATTTTATTGCTTCTTGTTAGTGGTGTGTGTGTTAGGCTCTAGAAAACTAGCTATAACATATTACATTAGCATAGACGTCTAGAGAAACGCTATTAGGTTAGATGAAACCTACATCTAGTTCTTCATAACTATTTGAGTATTAGGTAGATTCCTTCTTAAGTATTTATTACGTGTGATTAACTATTGGGCGAGAGGGTGTTTGATAGGTAATGCCTGACTAGGTTGCACGTAGAACGCAAGCCTGACCAACTAGTTTCAGAATTAGGAGAATACCTACACATTACACTAACCAGGGTGATAGACAATAACAATAGAGAGAGCAACTAGGGAATAGTTCATGATTAAGTAGACATGTTTTGTTTACCTATACGAGTTTCTCACCAATTTACTTTTCTGCATAATTAGATTAGATTTAGGAGTAGCTATTAGTTTAATCAACCCTTCTTCAAAACCCAAGATTTTTACTTGCTTTCTAAGAAATATAAAAATACAAAAATACTCTTCCCTTATTTAGACCTAGTAACGTACAATTCGAACCTACCTCACTATTCCCCTAGAGAACAATAATCCCCCCCCCCCCCGAGTCTTGCCTATACTACACTATAACGAGTAGGTACTCTACCTAGGAGGGTTGTAAAAGTTCTGCGTTTACAACAATCCGCATCATATTGTTATCATCCTTTTCCACTACATATGTGTCATTGATGGATTCAAGTTGCTCAGGATGCTATCTTTCATTTGCAAACACATTACAATCATCGTGTGACTGTACCTTTTCTAATGGCTCTTTGTGTAAGATTCGTCCAGTGTTTTCAAACAACTTGTTTGGTTTGAAAAAGTGTCGATTATGATACTTTAGTGGGTTATTTAATTTAGTAATGTTTAAACTTTATTTTATATGTAAAAGTAGGTTATGTAATAAGGTAAAGTAAGTTTAGTCAAAAATAGCTTACTTACCAAAGTATAAGGACTAGTTAGCAAAGTTAGAAAATATAGGTAGGGTGCTTAACACTCTATAAATACCCCCTTCATCTAATGAAGGGGTTAAGGCTTGTAATCTCACTTCTCCTCCCTTATTTCTCTTTTCCTTTTATAAAAATGAAAATTAGTGAAACTTGCCTTCCTCTCTTATTCTCTATATGCTTAACCGATTTCTAAGTGTGATTCAATATCTTATGACCTAACACAACTGGAGTCACCTCTTTAATCTTAGCCATGTAGACATAATGTGCTTTCAATTCCTAATCTTCTGATTCTTCATCTGAATCCTGCACCCAATCATGTTGCTATGTACTTAACTGAATCCCATCTTCCTGTGGCTTACACATCATCATCTTTTTCTTATGATAAGAAGAATCCATTGTCCTTTTTTATTTCTTGCACACCTTAGCTACATGCCCAAACTCTTTATAGTTGAAAAAATGAATCCCATTTGGTTGCACTATGTGAGTCCCTATAGTTCCCCTGTTCTTAGCAACATTAACAGCCCTCTAATCTTAGAGTGTTATCAACATTCTTGTTCTTGGTATTTGAAGAAGTTCTAAGGTTGTTGTTGGTAGGTTTGTAGATCTTCTTAAAGGATGTTAAGATTCATGCCATTAACTTGTAAATTTCCTTGTCCCTTGGAGTCTCTTTTGCATCACTAACAACTTCATGATCTGACTCAGGTGGAGAAAGAGCTTTAGCAATCTCTTTACCTTTGTTTCGGGTAGCATCTTATGATTTGGCTGTTGGTGTTTAAGTGTAGTAAACGGGTTTTGGCTGATTATGGTAAACTGGTTGTTGAGTAGCAACAACAAGTGCAAGTGGGTTAACATTCCTTGCTTGTCTTTCTTCTCTAATCTCATTTACTTCAGTTTGATGTTGCTTCAGGATGTCAAAGATTTTGTGGTAGGTTATTGTCTTCAGATAACAACATTGCTTGGCAATCGTCACAAACCTTTGTGTTGGGAATTAAAAGTCTTCATACTTAGTACTGCTAAGCCAAGAGTTAGTACTGCTCAAGTTACAACTGCCAGTTACTAACTTTTAGTACTAACTAGCGAGAGAAAATTAGTACCTCTAGCCAGTACTAATTAAAGAAACTTTGAAAGGACTTTTAAAGACTGTTAAAGGACTTAAGACTGCTGGATGAAGATTAAGACTGCTAAAGTGATAAAGACGTGTAAAGTAATAAAGACGTGTCAAGAGATTTGTATTGACTTATTCAGAGTATATTCTATATAGTTAGAAAGATACGTATAAGATTAGAATTCCTAGGAATATTGTAGTTTATCTGTAAAGGACTCCTTAGTGTATAAAAGGAGATCCTAGGTTATGATGTTACATTGAAATTTTTGATATATAGCTTCAAGGTTGTAAACCCTAGTACTACACAGAGTACTCGTATTATTGATAATAATAATACTGGAGCTTTTCAGTAATATCATTGTTGATATAGTTTACTGTTTTATTAATATTCATCATCAGTGATTTAAAGAGTAGATGCCACCATACTCTTTAGTATTCACAAAGTTCCTACCATAGTTGTTTTGGATTTATCCAAAGTAACTTAACCTTTACAAGCAAAGAAATTGATCTTAAGTTGGGATCAACAAGTGGTATCAGAGATTGTGTTTTGAAACTTTGGTCTAGAAGAAACTAACAAGAAGAACTCTTTACTCACAAGAAAGAGATGGATCTAGAAACTGCTCAAACCATTACTACTGCAAAGTTGCCCATTCTCAAACAGGGTGAATATGATACGAGAAGGCTAAGAATTGAGCAATACTTTCAAGTACAAGACTATGCTCTATGGGATGTGATAGAGAATGGAAACTCATTCAAACCTGCAGCTAAAACAACAACAATATGCTGATGGTACCTCAACTACACTAATACCATGTCCTTAATACTACTAAAAGAAATAGCTCAAAAGGAGAATGATGTAATGCCCGAAGTATGTAACTGATGGACACTAATTAAATGAAGAGAAGGAAATCTCTGCGTTCCTAAAGAACATCCTAATCACATTTAATCATTACAAAGGATGCTAAGACTATTGTTGCTGCTTACAAAACAAGATATTGGTGGTAATGAAGCCACAAAGAAGACTCGAATAAGAACTTTTCTGAAGCAAATGTTATGAAACTTAGTGCTTCTAAGCACAGAGTACTCTGACTCTATATTTTAACGAAGGCTTAAAATTTGTAAGTCAGCCTGGCTAACTTAGGGTGACAATATTTCACAAGAAGATCTCAATTTAGCGAATTTTTGAGAAAGTGTGCCTTCTCTGAGTGGAATACTCATTTGTTTGTGGTCCTGGAGGAATAAATCTAAATCTAGACACAATGAGTTTTGATAGCTCTACAATAATTTTAAGATTGTTGAACAAGAGGTTAAAGGAACTGCAAGCTCAAGCTCAAGCTCAAGTTCTCAGAACATGGCTTTTGTGTCATCTCCTAGCAGTACTAATGAAGTTAATAGTGCTTATGGAGTTAGTACTTCTAACACTCAAGTTAGCACTGCTTGCACTTAAGTCAGCACTGCTAGTACTCAAGATAATACTGCTAACTTAAGTGATGCCACTGTTTATCCATATTTGCTAGTCAACATAACATGTCTTAACTTGTACATGAGATCTGTAAAATCCCATGAAGAATTGACTTAGAATAGATGGATAATGAAGTGGCAAGTTAGCATTGCCTGAGCATGAGGACATAAGAAGGTTTTTTTCCAAAAAACCTGGAAGAAAGTTCACTATCAATGGGAGTGACACAGTTGGATATGACAAGTCCAAGGTGGAGTGTTTCAACTTCCACAAGATGGGATATTTTGCTAGGGAGTTTAGAGGACCTAGGAACCAAGATAGCAGGAACAGGAATCAAGACAACTCTAGAAGGACTGTAAATGTAGAAGAAACTTCTTCTAAAGCCATGTTGGCCATTTATGGAGCTGGTTTTGACTGGAGCTATATGGCAGATGATGAAGTCCCTACAAACATGGCTCTTATGGCTTTTTTAGATTCTAAGGTACACAATGACAAAACTTGTTCAAAAACCTATGTAAAAAGATTTGAAACTCTTAAAACTCAACTTGATGATTTAAGAATAGAGTTTAACAAATCTGAGTTCAATTTAGCTAATTATAAAAGAGGGTTAGCATCTATAGAAGAGCAACTTATCTTTTACGAAAATAATAAGGTTATTTTTTGTAAGAACCTTGCTGTCCTAAAAAGAGATATCTCATATAAAGACTCAGAAATTAGTATGCTTAAAAGTGAGTTAGAAAAGCTTAAGCAAAAAAAAAGAAAGCAATCAAATTAAAATTAAAAATTTTGATAATGCTTCTCAGAGTCTAGACAAATTAATAGGGAGTCTATACATAAAAGTAGAAAGGGGTCTGGGGTTTGTAAGCCATAATGCTGGATTTCCACCCACCCTCCCCCCTACAGGATTATTTTCACCCCTAAACCTTGATTTATCTAACTCTAGTCTAGAGGAGTTCCAACAGCCTGAGTTTGAAGGATATGGACCTAAGACTAGTATAAGATTGTCAGTGAAGGACTTCTACATGAGGATAGGGGAATCGTCCTGATGCCCCATATAGTTGAGGAGTTGGTTTTCAAATGATAATTAAAGAAGAAACTATTTTTCCTACTGAGTGCTAAGATAGATTTTGTTAGACCCAAACAACAGAAAAAGCCACTTAGGAAACAGTTAAGAATGCTAAATGAAACAGGTCACAAGGTCCTTGGGGAAATCACCAGAAACATGGAATATAATTCCATCAAGTCCAATAGCTAGGAAGTGACTTTTGTGATGTACAATAAAGCTTGTTTTGTCTGTGGAAGGTTTAAACCAAGTGCAGCCTGACTAGTAATTACCATCAAACAAGGAAAGGTTGGTATCATGAGAAATTTATACAAGGGTGAATTATAATTATCGCTAAAAAGGCTCACTCTGTGCTCACAAGGAACATAGTTCAAAAGTAGTTTTAATGAAGAACTGGCCAAAATGCGTACTATACTGCTATGCCCTGTTAAAACTTAGCTCATTCAAAAAACTACAGTTTATAGTGCTAGACCAATGTTATGTTTTTCTAAATCAGCACACAATTAATTGTAAAGGAGGACCTATCAAATAGAACAGTCATTAACTAACAAAATATTAGTCAAAGAAGTTAATACTGCTAAGGGAAACTTTTATACTGCTAGGCCAAAAGCAGTTAATACTGCTAGGCCAAATTCAGCAGTAGTTAATGCTGTTAGGGCAAATCATGTTAATGCTATTAAGGCCTCAGCATGTTGGGTTTGGATACCTACCAAACTTAATAGTGCATCAATTACTTTGAAGAAACATAATTATATTGATGCACGAGGCAGATCCAAGTCAATGATAGCTTGGGTCCCCAAAGGAAACTAATTTCCTTATTTTTATGTGCAGGGTCATCTACAAAAAGAAGATCAAGTCTATGTTGACAGTGGATGCTCGAGGCACGTGACAAGGAACATGTCCTATCTCTCAGACTTCAAGGAATTTGATGGAGGATATGTTACCTTTAGAGGAAGAGCCAAAGGAGGGACAATTACCTATGAAAGAAACTCCTTAAAAAACTGGAACTTGATTATTAGAGGATGTGTACTTTATCAAGGAGTTACATTTTAACCTTTTTAGTGTTTCATAGATGTGTGACAACAAGAACAATGTTCTTTTTACTGACACTCGATGTTTTGTTTTGTTTCCTGACTTTAAGTTAGCTGATGAGAGTCAGGTTTTTACTTAAAGTTCCTAGAAAGAGAAAAATATGTACCAGAGTTGATAAATAAGAATTATTGTTCCAAATTAGAGTTTTACCACTGATTGTTCTAAGGCCATACTTTGATGAATCATGCTATGGCATAGAGGCTAGTCCCCCATGTAAATTTTTAAACACCATTAATAAACTTATTTAAGGAAAATCTTGTGAGAGGTTTTACCTACAAAATGTCTTTGAAAAATGAACCAAACTTGTGTTGCTTCTAAGGGAAAGGCAACACAAAGCCTCTTAAAAGTCCAAGGATTCAGAACTCTATTTACTCCCAGGCCTTTATTCATTGTTTGGCATATGAACTTGTTTGGTCTAAAAAACTTTCTATGAGCAGCTTAATGAATTAAGAATTATTGTCTAGTTTTATCACTAATGATTATAGCATATTAACTTGGGTTTTATTTTTTAGCGAACAAAAGATGAAACTAGTGTGGCATTCTTAAGAGCTTTTAACTAGATAGAAAATCTAGTTGATAAAAGAACCGTAAAGATAAACAGATGTGACAAATGAATATAGTTTTAAAATAAAGTTACGAGTGAGTTGTGGAAAAGAAAGGCCATTAAGAAAGAATTAGTATAGCTAGAACCCTCAAACAAATGGTGTTGCTGAGAGAAGAAATAGGACACTAATTGAGGCTGCAGAACCATGTTAACTGACCTCTAAGTTATCTACTACATTTGGGCTGAAGCACTAATACTGCTTGCTATGTGCAGAATAAGGTATTAGTAGTTAAGCCTCATAACAAGAACCCCTTAATGACACTATTTAGAGTAAACACCTTCTCTAAGCTTTATGAGACCAGTTTAGGTGTCATGTTGCCATTCTTAATACCTTAGATTATTTAGGCAAGTTTGATGGAAATTCAGATGAAGGATTCTTTATTGGATACTCAATGAATAGTAAGGCTTTTAGGGTATACAACATTAGAACAAGGGAAGGTAGAAGAGAAAACTTGCATATTAGGTTCTTAGAGGATAAGCCTATTATTGCAGTATGTGGACAAATTGGCTGTTGATATTGATGTTCTAACAAAATCAATGAATTATGTGCCAGTTGTTGCAGGTAGAAACTCTAATGATTATATAGGTACAGAAGAAAGTATTGGTGCAAGTCATTCTAGCAAGGAGACAGGATCTAGCCAAGACTACATTTTGATGCCACTATGGAAAGATGGTTCACTATTTAATTCTTCTTCAAAGAAAGCTAGCAATGATGAACCACAACCTTCTAGTGATGCTGGAAAGAAGGATGATGAAGGTTTAAGTAAATAAAGTGGAATTGATGATCAAGAGAGGCCTGAAAATAGTACTCAAGATGTTAATACTGCTGGGCCAAGTATTAATACTGCCAGTACAAATATTAATACTTGTAGTCTTAATATTAATACTGTTAGTCCAACAGTTACTACTGCTAGGTCAAATGGCTATCAAACTGAACCAGACATGTTTTCTTTAGGAGATAATGCTACACTTGAAGCCACACATGCTGATTTCTTTGGTGATGAAACAGAAGTGGATATGAGCAACATTACTACCACATATCCAGTTCCTTCTACTCTAAATACAAGAATCTATAAAGATCATTCACTTGATCATGTGATTGGAGATGTGCAGTCTGGTGTACAAACAAGGAGAATGACAAAGACTACAAATGAACAAGGGTTTATTAGTGCTGTTTATGAAGAGAAAACTCATGAAGACCTTCAGAATTATCTATTTGCTTGTTTTCTATCACAAATAGAATCTAAAAGGTGATTCAAGCTTTGACAGATCCAAGCTGGATAGAAGCAATGCAGGATGAGCTTCTACAGTTTAAATTGCAACAGGTTTGGCCCTTGGTGGATTTACCACATGGTAAAAGAGCCATTGGTACTAAATGGGTGTACAGAAACAAGAAAGATGAATGAGGCATTGTAACCCAGAAATAAAGGTAAGATACCAGGTTCAGATTAGGGTTACACCAAGAAGATGGGAAATAGATTAGAATGAGGTTTTTTGCTCTCAGTTGCTAGGATTGAAGCAATTAGGCTATTCTTAGCCTATGCCTCATTCAAAGACTTTGTTGTGTACCAGATGGATATGAAGAGTGCATTTCTGTATGGCAAGATTGAATAGGAAGTCTATGTCTGTCAACCTCTAGGGTTTTGAAAGATCCAGGAGTTTCCCTGACAGATATATTAAAGAATTAAAAGAGTTTATAAGGGTAGAAAAGGCATTATATGTCTACATTCAGCTCCTAGAGCCTGGTACGAGACTTGCCTACATAATTAATTGGAAAATGGAATTAAAAAGATGAACCAAATAATAAGACTATTGTTTCATTTATAAGAGTCCAAATTGATATTCTAAGCTAGTTCAAGTTAATATGTATGGATATTAAGTTTGGACTACTAAAAAAGGAGTTATGCACTGAGTTTTGAGAAATGATGCACAAGAAGTTCTTTCCAGATGAGTTTCTATGGGAGAGCTCACTTTCTTCTTAGGACTACAAGTGACACAGAAAGATGATGGGATTTTCATCAGTCAAGACAAGTATGTAGATGAAATTTTGAAGAAGTTTGGTTTTTTAACTATATGGTTAGGAAGTATACCCATAGAGACTTCAAAGCCACTGCTTAAGGATACAGAAGCTGAAGATGTTTATGTTCACTTATATAGATCAATGATTGGATCATTGATGTATCTAACAGCTTCTAGGCTTGATATAATATTTGCTTTATGTGCTTGTGCAAGATTTCAAGTCACACCTAAAGTTTCACATCTTCATGCTGTGAAAAGAATCTTTAGATACTTGAAAGGTCAACCTAAATTGGGCCTATAGTATCATAAGGACTCACTATTTAACTTGGAAGCTTATACTGACAGTGACTATGCTGGTGCAAGTTTAGACAGGAAATCCACAACAGGAGGTTGTCAATTTCTTGGGAGTAGATTGATCTCATGGCAATGTAAGAAGCAAACTGTAGTTTCCAACTCTACTACTGAAGCAGAGTATGTTGCGGCATCTAGTTGTTGTGGACAGGTGTTATGGATTCAAAATCAAATGTTGGATTATGGATACAATTTCATGAATATCAAGATTTTCATTAACAATGAAAGCACCATCTGGATAGTTAAGAATCCATTGTTTCACTCAAAGACTAAGCACATTGAGATTAGACATCATTTTATTAGAGATTCCAATAAGAAGAAACTTATTCAGATGATCAAGATTCATACTGATCAGAATGTTGTAGATTTGCTCACAAAAGCATTTAATATTGGAAGATTTCAATATCTAATTGCAAGTATTGGAATGCTTAACCCCTGAAGTATTGATTGATGGGAGGTAAATTGTGTTAATATGCAGCGGATTATGCACAAATGATGCTTGAAATGGAATGGAACAGCAACTAATTATGAACTTCAAGTTAGTGTTGTTGGCCTAACTTTCTACTGGTAAGTATAATTAGAACTGCTATTATAAGTAATACTGTGAGCATTGAGAGAAATCAAAAACAGATAGAGAGAAAAAGTGAGCTTAAAAGAATTGAGAGAAAGCAAAAACAGACAGAGAGAAAAAGTGAACTTTAAAGAATTAAGAGAAAGCAAAAACAGACAAAGAGAATTGTAAGCAAAAAGAAATGAGAGATGTAGTGAGTTCAAAAACAGAAAGAGAGATGTGTGAAACAAAAATAGACAGAGTGATTCAGTAAGAAAAAGAATTGAGAGATAAAGTGAGAATAAAAACAGAAAGAGAGATGTGTGAAACAAAAACAGACAGAGTGATTCGTGAGAAAAAGAATTGAGAGATAAAATGAGAATAAAAATAGAAAGAGAGCTTGTGAGAATCAAAATTGATGATGGAAATGCTTTTTGGAACGAAATTGTAGTTAAAACTGGTAGCTTAAAAGTTAATGCTGATGGGCATTATTTAGTATTGTTGGGCATTACTTAGTACTGCTGGGCATTACTTAGTATTGCTGGGCATTACTTAGTAATGTTAGGTTAAACTTAGTACTGCTAGGCTACCATTAATGCTGTTTGGAGAATAACAGATTTTTCTTAATTAAATATAGCCGTTGAGATATTTCTTCCAAATACTTCGCTTATAGGTTACCTTATTTTGGATAATTCATAATCTTTCTTTAAATCACAAGATTTCTTCAAGATAAATTTAGTCGGTCCAATTAAAGCCTTAAGTTCTATCTATATAATCTCAATTGCCTTTTCCAAACACACATACTCTCATAAACGAACATATCCCAGAACCCTAATCGAACTTTTCTCAATCAACAATGGAGAATTTGGAATTCTGCGACACACACAACATGGTCGCCTACTTAAAGAAACCAAAGGGAAGTGAAGGATTTCACCAAATAATGGATTTTCTCAATGCTAGTCACATAAGGTATGCTCTTACAGAAAATCCCACTATCTATGTTTCACTCATCAAACAGTTTTGGGAAACTGCTACTGCAAGAACACTTGATAATAGAGAAATAGAATTAACTGCTATAATAGATGGCAAAGTTAAGATTGTTACTGGGGCATCAGTTAGGAAGCATCTACAATTAGCAGATTCTGATGGTATTAATTCTTTGCCAACTACTAAAAATTTTGAACAGCTTTCTTTAATGGGGTATGTGTCAACTTCTAACAAATTGACCTTTCAAAAAGGACACTTTTCCCCTCAATAGAGATTTCTCATCCATACCATCATACATTGTCTAAGTCCTAAGAAAATCTCTTGGGAACAATTCAGTAGCAATATAGCAACTGCTATTTTTTGCTTGGCCACTAATAGGAAATTTAATTTTTCTAAACTGATTTTTGATGGAATGGTGAAAAACTTGGATAGTAAACACAAATTTTTAATGTATCCAAGATTTATTCAAGTATTTTTAAACAAGCACAAGACACTGCTTCAATCTCATACAAGACTTTATATTGCTCCTACCCACACTCAAATTTTTTTTAGCAATATGAAGAGGGCTTCTAAAGGTTATATTGGGGAAAACATTCCATTGTTTCCTGTAATGATTGTTCAGGGCCCAGTTGTTCAGGGTGAAGGATCAACATACCTAGTTGAGTCCCATCACACACCCACCAGTGCTCCATCAACCTTACAACCAACAGTTTCACCAACCTCTAGGAGAACAACTAGACAAGAATCTATGGTTCCTCAGCCCAGATCTCCTACTCAAACCTATGTAGCAGATGAGGCTGCTTCCACAGGTGTGGATGTCAGATATGGAGGGGCTACCACTACTGTCACTAGCTTAGAAGCAGGACAGGGTAGTGGTAACATTGATAAGACCCCTACCATGCCCCATGATTTACCTCTCCCAAGAGTTAACACACTTAGAAGTGATGAGGGCAGTATGACACTACAAGAATTGATGGTTTTATGTACAACATTTTCAAAGAAAGTGGAGAGCTTGGAGACAGACTTGAAGCAGACCAAACAACTATATGGTGCTACTTTTACTAGACTTATCAAGAAGGTGAAAAAGTTAGAGAAAACAACTAAGTCCAACCAAGCTAGAAGAAGGGCAAGAATTATGGTCTTTGATGATGAAGATGATTTAGAGGATCCCTCTAAACAGGGGAGAAAGATAGCTGAAATTGATCAAGATCCTGACATTTCATTAGTACAACATGATGTAGAGATTCAGGGGAGGTATATTCAGGGGAGGTATGGGCATGAAATGGAGTTTAAATCTGATTTTGATGTTGCTAAGGAAGTTTCTACTGCTGAGAAAGATGTTAGTACTGCTAAGCCAGTTTCTACTATTGGTGCAGCAGTTACTACTGCTAGTGTTGCTATTAGTACTGCTAGTCCTACAAGAGTTTCTACTACTAATGACATTACTATGGCTGAGACATTGGTGTATATCAAGAAGAGTGCAGCTAAAGATAAAGGTAAAGGTAAAATGGCTGAATCTGAAACTGTACAGACCAAGACCAAGACAAAGTTGCAGCAAGAACAAGAAAGACTTTGTTTTGAAGCAGCTGTGAGATTACAAGATGAACTTGAGGAAGAAGATAAGCAGAGGATTGCAAGGGTACATGGAGCAGCTAGCTCTTTTAATGTTGAAGAATGGGAAGACATACAAGCTAGAGTTGAAGCTGATGAAGAGTTAGCACAGAGGTTACAAGCAGAGGAAAGAGAAAAGTACACTGAAGCTAAACAAGCCAGATTGCTTACAGAGCTTATCAATCAGAGAAAGAGATATTTTGCTGCACAAAAATTGAATAAAGGAGGAACAAGCCACCCACACAGGCTCAAAAAAGGACCTATATGTCTAATTATATCAAGAATATGGGAAGTTATACACTAAAGCAGTTAAGAGGTTTATTCTTTTGATGAGATCAAGACTTTGTTTGAAACAACAATGAGGGAGGTAAAAACTTTTGTTCCAATAGAGAGTGAAGTTGACAGAACAGTTCTTGAGTTAGCAGCTGGAAGTTCAAAAAAGGTTGCAGAAGAAGAACTTGATCAAGAAAGTTCTAAAAGGCAAAAGACTGGTGAAAGCTCAGAACTAGCTGAAGAACCAAGAGATAAAGAAGCTGATGAACTGTCATAAGAAGAACTACAACAAATGATGATAATAGTTCCAGAGCAAGGGATGAATGTTGAAGCCTTACAAACTAAGTATCCAATAATTAACTGGGAGATTTACATTGAAGGCACTAGAAAGTATTGGAAGATCATCAGAGTTGGAAATCATACAAAGGTACATCACTTCTTTGATGATATGCTGAAAGCCTTTGATAGGGATGACTTAGTGATGCTGTGGAGTCTGGTTAAAGAGAAGTTCAATTCAATAGAACCAACATATGACAAAGAAAGAGAAATATGGGTTCAGTTAAAGAGATTATTTGAACCAGATACAGATGATGAGTTATGGAAGCTTCAAAAGCATATTCATGATTTAGCTTGGAAGATTTATGATTCATATGGAGTGCATCATATGACTACAGAGAAGGGAATAGACATCTACATGCTGGTAGAGAAGGAGTATCCATTGCCAAGAGGAACTCTTACATTGATGCTGGTAGCAAAGCTCATGGTGGAACAAGATAATGAGATGTCAAGAGAACTTCTTAGGAAGATATTCATGTAGGCTGAAAGACCAAGAAGATGAAGTGTTTGGAAGAATCCTCTTAGAGAACAAGGTTTAATTCAAGAAACTTGATGATTTGGAGGTAAATCACAAGTTTAGGGGAGAATTTTTAGGAATTAAAAGTCTTCATACTTAGTACTGCCAAGCCAAGAGTTAGTACTACTCAAGTTACAACTGCCAGTACTAACCAGTTAGTACTACTAGAGTAAGTTAGTACTGCCAGTACTAATTTAAAACTGCTGAAGGACTTAAGACTGTTGAAGGACTTAAGACTGCTGGATGAAGATTAAGACTGCTAAAGTGATAAAGACGTGTCAAGATATTTGTATTGACTTATTCATAGTATATTCTATATAGTTAGAAAGATACGTATAAGATTAGAATTTTAGAAGATTTGTAGTTATCTTGTAAAGGACTCCTCAGTGTATAAAAGGAGATCCTAGGTTATGATGTTACATAGAAATTTTTGATATGTAGCTTCAAGGTTGTAAACCCTAGTACTACACAGAGTACTCGTATTATTGATAATAATAATATTGGAGCTTTTCAGTAATATCATTGTTCATACAGTTTACTCTTTGATTAATATTCTTCTAAGTATTAAAGAGTAGATTTCGCATACTCTTTAGTATTCACAAAGTTTCTACCATAGTTGTTTTAGATTTATCTAAAGTAACTTAACCTTTACAAGATAAGGAATCGATCTTAAGATGGGATCGACATTTGCCATTATGGTTTAAGTTGAAGTAAAAACTGAACATTCACGTGATGATTCTCAATGATACATTCATTTCTGACTAACTTATTCGTCATCTTGTAGAACCTTGAGTAATATGATTCAAGCGATTCACCATCCTTAAATGTGAACTTCCCAAATTCCCAATAAAGATTAGTTTCCACATCCTGTTTGTTGATATTCTCACCATGATTCAAACATTCAATTGCTTTCTACATTTCGTTAGCATTAGGACATGCATCAACTGTAGATTAGATATCATTATCATATCTAGTAAGTATGATGTGAACAACTTCAGCTTCAGCATTAATCCTTTTCCTTATCTCTTCTGAAACAGTTGCATAAGTCCCTTTTACTCTTGATTCACGTGTTAGTGAAGCATCATTAATACCAGGTGTAGCAGGAGTGGTAATCCATTAATATTTATATGCTTCATTGGCAATGTTGTAATAGATAAGCGCACGGTTTGGTTTTGTATCAATGTATCTTCTAATTCAAGATTTCCACTTCACATAGTTACCAGGTGCTAACATTGGTGGACAATCTTTTCCACCGGCTTCCATGATCTCATTGTAAAGAGAACTTGTAGTGTTCGTTTAAAGATTGTTAGACATTTTGATGTTTGTTGTGAAAGGATTACGAATCTCAAGAAGATAAATTTGTGTTGTGATTTGACTTGATGTTGTTGTTGATGTGTTTGTTCTTGATTTGGTTTGATTATCCTTAACGATGATTATTAGTGTTCTTGATAACCTTGGACTAACGATGAAATAACTTTTGATAACGAGGACTAACGGTGCAAACAAGTATCAACTTTAGGGTAACCGTAGTTAACTTGATCTACAAATTTGATTAAAGATCCAAATTTGTTTGAAATGCAAATTCGATTGAAATACCAAATTCGATTGACATACTAAATTCGATTGAAGTATCAAATTTGATATAGTGCTTACAAATTTGATTGAGTCTCAAAATTGATTGAGTGCTTAGAAATTCAATTGAGTGTCAAATTCGATTAAAGATCCAAATTTGGTTGGCAATACAACTTCACATTCGATTGGTAGTAAAAATTCAAATTTGATTGGCAATAAAAAGTCAAACTCGATTGGCAATAAATAGTCAAATTTGATTTACAATAAATAGTCAAATTCGATTGGCAATAAATTCAAATTCGATTGGTAATAAAAATTTAAATTTGATTGGTAACACAAATTCAAATTCGATTGAGACTAAAAGACAATTTCGATTGGATATTTTCACAAATTTGATTGAGATCAAAATTCAATTGAGATTGAAATTCGATTGAAATTATGTTCGTGTACCCGACCCAAAAATGACTCAAAAGTACGTTTTTAACGTGTCTCAATTCAAGATTTTGATAAAAACTTGTAGTAAACACATAAATCTTTCATAAAAATTCAAACTTTATAAACCATGAACCTTAAAATAAAGTTTTTAAGCTTGTTTTTGTGACCCTATAATAATTGAACAAAAGCAACTTTTAAACCTAAATAAAAACGATTTTACAACTAAAAAGATATAACCTTTTAACTTAACTCTTATCAAAACATGTTTTTGAATCATAAAAATACAAACTTTATGTCATTTTATCATTTAAAAGACCAAAATGTAGCAATTATTAATTTTTTAGGTCATTATTTAACCTTGTACTTTTTCTATTTATTTTAATTTCGCGAAAATTAAAATTTTACGGGTAACCGGATAGGTTATTCCGTATACGTCGTAAAACGTACATTGAATGTGAACCCAACTCTAGAATAAATATTAGTCCACATACTCTATGTATTTATATCATCTTACATAAATACCTTATATGTTGTATACTTATTTTTCACTTTTACGTTTCTTATTTATGTTTACGTTTTAACTCTTGCAATACCTTACATTTTTGTATATTAGCCTAAATAATACCCACCTAAATAAAAACTTAACACAATAAGTATACAAATTGTCTCTTCTCCTCTTACTAGTACACGTCCCAAACCACATGAACACTTATCCATGTGGTGGGTTAACCTCTATGTATGTGGCATAGATAGAAAAATACCATGGACACTTTTCCATGGTATTTTGCATGTCTATCTAAAGACTACCACCCTATCCCACTCTTATAAGTTCATTCACCAATAATCCCTCTCTTGTGCCATCCGTATACACCACCACAACACCCATTTCATACTTGATTTTGGTAGATAACATAATTAAAAGTTGAAGATTATAAGTTC
The DNA here is from genome assembly GCA_026074375.1 of Tanacetum coccineum. Lineage (NCBI taxonomy): Eukaryota > Viridiplantae > Streptophyta > Magnoliopsida > Asterales > Asteraceae > Tanacetum > Tanacetum coccineum. Next base: position 58,428 of record BQNB010008790.1, read on the forward strand.
CTTATTGTATTCTTGGTATCATTCACTTCAATCACCATAAAAACTTATCATTTCATGGGTCAAAGTTGATGTTCACCAAGGTTTTCTTGCAAGATTATCAAGGGTTATTTATTTTGTATTATTGTAAGAGTTAGGGATTTAAGATCTAGTTGTGTTCTTGATTACTCCTAATCTATTTCACCATTATTTCCTTTGTAAGGAATCATTATTTTGTTATTTCACTTGTAATGATCATGTATATATAATTACTTTTATGAGATTTATATGTATTATTCATATTTATATATTTATTTGTGAGGTTATGCATTGTACTTGGTATTTAAAACAAGAAAAGCACTAGAAAAACATAATTTTATCAAAACTATTTGGGACAGTTTTGACCGTAGCCTTAACGTGATACTCTGTAAAAATCAGTAGACCGTGAAGCTTAGATAAAAATATAGAGTTGTAGATCTATGTCTTAGCTTCGATTCCTCGGGTAGCACACATCGTGACGATACCCTATGATTTAACAAGAAAATAAACGGTAACGATGTGTTAGATTTACACACCTGATTTCAATGGCTAAAACCTCTTAAAACATGTACAGAACCCACTCTTGGTGTAAAAACAGAAAATGTAAAGGACATCTTAACTTAAAAATGGCTAGTTAAACCAGCCCTAACGGACTTGTAGTTTAGGAGTTACGACCTTTTTCATGAGACTGGTATAATCTGGAAATTAACAGCTTTGTCACTTGAAAATGTTTTAACCATTCAACACCATTTACCTAATAACCGAAGTGGTCGGACCCACATATTGGATAAATAGAATCAATTACCTTTTCGTGGATGTAAAAACCGAATAATGAACACTTACGATTTAGGAGATATGGGCTTCTAAAGTTGGGCTAATTCTTGAAAATCCTAACAGCGCATATTATTGGGTTTGCGATTATTTAAATTTTGACATTTTGGGCCCAATTGTCTTATAAACTTTATAAAATACCAAGTACAATGTATACTCAATATAAAAACTTTATAAAAACTTATTTGCATATTTACGCGCAATATTTATAAAACCTAAGACGCAACATTATTTTTAGGTTGCTTCTAGGATTTTACTCAGCTTCTCGATGCATTATTCTTGTTATTTTTAATGCTTACTTAAGGTGAGTTCATAGCCCCAATTTTACTCATTAAATGTTTTATAAACTTCTTGAGAGATATACATGCTACTTTACTTTTTATTTATGAATGCAAGTGCTTTAAATGAATACTTTTCTTGAAATTATTATTGCTTAAGTACCACTAATGCCATGAAGTCCCTTATATTATGAATCGTTAATTACTTTTTGTGAAGTAAACGTGAATACTGTGAATATATCTATTGGGGTTGACCACCCCCGTCCGGGTATGTAACACCTGATTACCATGTCAAACGGACGCATTTCATTTTAGGTAATACTTTGATGTTTTGGCAGAACATCGAATTTTGGGGCATAAATCTAACAGACTGAGGTTTGCACGTAACGTTTAGGTTTCGGTGTCATGAGCTTTGTGCATTAATAAATGCTTTCGACTTTTGAATGTGTTTCTATAGCCAACTATATTTGAAATCTTGTGGTCTACTGCTTTACTTATAAACCTATGTATTTCACTCAACATTATTTGTTGACATTTTTAGCATGTTTATCTCAGGTCCCTAAGGTATTAGCTTGGCTTGGAGTCGCACAACATATTTTGAAGGCTTTTGCATCTTAATTACCATTCGATGATGTTTCAAAAATAATTATGTATTGTACTATTGTTGGGACCTCTCTTTTGTAAACTCTGATGTTTAAATTTATTGAATGTGTAATATTTCAAAACGTCTTATTTAGATGTGATTTTCTGTAACTTGTACTTTGTGCTATGAAGTAGTACCATCGGTTGCCTTCCACTGCTATCCGAAATTAAGGGTGCTATAGATTGGTATCAGAGCACTGGTTATAGAGAACTAGGTTGCATTTAGTACCTAGACTATAACTACTATATATACTAGGACTTCTCTTATTGCCTTACAAATTATCTGTTCGCGTATACCTCCTGATTACTATGCTTATTTATTGAGTATCACTATTAGAGTTTATATAAAGGCTATTTATATAAATACTTGATTTGACTTCTGAACACTTATGCTTATTTTCCTAAGCATCACTACTTGTTTAATATAAAGGTTATTTATATAAATACTAGAACTTTCCCCAAGACATTGTAAGAGACACGATGGTCTTTAAAACTTTTTCATGACTTTCCATAATACATTTTCCCATTAGAACTTGCCACAGTCTGCCTATCCCACTGATTATCTTACTATCTAACTCCAAAGATGATTATGAACACCCGTCCTATACTGTTGAAACACCTACGTCATCTCGTGACCCATCGCCTAGAAGCGTGCCGATTAATTCGAACACAACTTAAACCTGTCACCTTGTAACATTCCATTTTTGAAACATAACTTTTAGAACCTGAAGGGAAATAAAGAAAAAGCTCGCGGGAACCTTAACGTCATTATAGATCATGCTAATGCTTAAGGAGATATTTTTCCTGCTTTGCCTAGTGAGACCTAAGTCGAAGACTTCTTGGACTATATTCCCTAAGAGATTTATATTAGTACTTACCTATGTATTTAGTTGCATTGTGTGGATGTTTTTAAATCCTCTATTAATTTTATGTGTCATAACGATTCCGTCCGTTACCCTTCCTAAATTATTACCACCTTATAAACTCAGGAAGGACCATGATATACTGGGAGTAGTTACCTTAAAATTTTGTCAAAATCAATTTTCTACTTATATTCTCAAAAGAAAAAATTTGTGTGCGTATACATAAGAGGTGCATATCCTGAGCATTTGTATTAGTAAACACAGTAACTAAGTAGACATTTACACAACCTCATCATATAGAATCAGCCCCATCTTGTTAGAAATACAAAAAAGACTCGGTCACTCCTAAAATGTATCTCGTAGCTCGTAGTTTATATTTGGAACTTAAGTAAGCTAATCGGGTCAAGCCCATGGAAATCCTATAGCTTGGCCAACCAAGTACAAGTATATAAACCCCTCTCCGTGCCTTGGAGAGGGTGTTGGTCATTTTATTAATCTAATATTCTCTATTTTATTTCTCTCTCTAGAAGTGTCCAACCATTCTTTTTCTCTGTAAGATTTCTTGTTAAGATTGTGTGTGTGATTAGATAACATGTATTCTTCAATTAGTATCAGTCGCCATGGGGTGATTTTGAGTGTTTTGTGTGCATTTTTTGATAAAAAAAGGGTGCGTTTTTTGTTACTTTGCTCGAACCAAAAAAGTGTAAAATTCTTGGTGTTAAAAATCATCAAGTTTGTGTTTTTAAGGTTCTAGTAGCTTAGTAATACTTAGTTGTACAAGAAAAATAAAGCAAAAACGTTAAAAACTTTTAAGTGATTGAAAAAGTGGGTTTCTGGATTTTTTAAAGGAGGCGAAACATACATTGAAGGAGGCGATTTATAAATATTTCCTTAGGCAATTTATAAGTATTTCCTTAGGAAATTTATACGTGTTTCCTTAGGCGATTTATACGTGTTTCCTTTGGCGATTTATACGTGTTTCGATAGGCGATTTATACGTGTTGTTGGATCCCACTCTAGATCGATCTTTACTGCCTGTTAAGGATGATGATTAACCTATGTAATCACAAGCGAGACTCTTTCTTAAGAAAGCTAATGTCTATGCGGAATATAGACACAACTAATAAGAAAAACAGGACTAATAAAACTAAAAGATCCTTCTATGGATTTCTATTAATGAATAAGAAGAATAGAATTATGTTTTTCTCCATCCATTACAATTCCCTAAGCCGTGGGTTTTTATAGAGGTGAAACCCTAAAACGGCATTTACTCAAAACGCGTGAGAATAATATGCATGACTATCCCTAATTTATCTCATGCATATCCTCATCTCTAACTAACTAAAATCTTATCCTGGAATAACTATTTGACTCTACCAGGACTATGTACTCTACCAGTAGGAACTACATACCTACTAGTAGAAACTAAGTATTACAATTATTCCTAACAATCCTCCCCTAAACTGGAATTTGACTATGTTAATTTCTAATTTCTAGATAGATCTTCAGTCTTGAACCTTGAGGATTGAAATATGAACTTAGCAGCAACATCCAATCTGCTTGAGTCTTGACTTGCATACTTAAAAATTCTGCACATCTCAGCTGAATGTCTCTAGTGAGCATATATGTCATCAAGTAGAGTAGTCTTCATTCTTAGAACCCTCAGGAAAACTTGAACCAGCAACAGACTTTAGAAAACAACCTCAGCAACATGAGTAGATGTCATAAGCCTTTACCAAGTAGCTACTCACTCATGGGCTAGCTAATCCTTTGGTGGAATCATGACATCACCCTGGTGAATTAGTAACCAGTCCAACTCTTAGAACATGAATCATTGGTGAATTGGAATACCCTAATGATTTTTGGCAAATCATCACAGCCATAAATGGATTTTATAGGTCTTTACCTGTAGCTGTTTGCTCAGGACTAGGCAATCCTTGGGACCCAGAAAGGGCTGCTCCTATGGTGGATTACAAACCATCTCAAATAATTGGTACTTCAAGCATTGGCCAGTTGAGTGGCCCTATGGTTTTAAGCAAACCATTCCAGATATATCAATTCATTCTAGCCTAAAAGACTTGGGAATTGAAACCATAGT
>BQNB010008790.1:63212-88769 GCA_026074375.1 Tanacetum coccineum
ACCCTACTTTCTTTCACATCAGAGGGGCCCCCGTGATATAGTATCATGTCATCCCATGTTGATTTAGCAGTTAATCAATTTATGACAGAATTCATTTGGTCATATGGAAGGACGGACATGATGAGACTTTTGAGACCCAGATCTAAGTTAGCAGCCTTTCTCTTATCTACAATCCATTATCCATCTGGTTTCCTTTGACCAGCTACCATAGAAATAAAAGGACCGTTTTGATGATATTTTCAAATTGAGGTTCAATACCAATGATATGACACATGAACCTCTTTTTCCAATTGGTGAAATTTTCCACCTCTAGTACAGGTGCGGCGTTTAACTGGCCACCCTTGTATTTAAGAGTCTGTGGTACTTCTACTGCTCCATTTAATATGGATCTTGATTTTAAAAATCTTTGAGCCTTTATATATCCTTTTTCAAGGTATTTTATAAATTAGAAGGCTCTCATACCACTTGTTGGTCCCTTCGAATATGATATAAGGTTTATCAAGTTAAACTAATCAGATTCCATGGCAACAAAGTGAGTTTTAAACAAATATATATGAACAATATAAAGAACAAGTTTAAAACACACAGAAGTACTTTTCAACGTATAGACTTTTATTTGAATCAAATAAAGAATCTATGACACACCTTGCTTACAGAATAGCAAGGTGGTTGAATGACAATTAGGGTGTTATCTCCTTCGAACTTATTCTCTAACCAAAGTTATGAGAAATAAGAAAACAAACTTGTTATGACTAAACTAAAGCTTTAGCTTTCAGTAGTACGAGTCAGTTTGTTTGAGAGATAAATAACCTCTTTAATGTGTATCACATTAATTAGAAGAGATGACATTTACTCTGGGAATCCCTTTCCTTTTATAGGCAAAGAGATTAGGGTTTACAAGTTAACCTAATACACATGTCAAGCATTAAATGGGTGGTTGAGCTACCATTTAATATACACATACTTTATAGTACCAGGTACAGTCCTTTAAGAAAAGTTGATGTACTTCTATACCAATTCTAGAAGTAACATTTCCCAAGGAGATTACTTTATTCCTTTTAACATAAAGCAATCCTACACATACCTTTTTCTATTAAAAACAGACTTAAATGACCAAAAACAGACAAAAACTGCCAAATATATGTTTGTTTTGCATTTGTATTATGCAGGAAACGGATATCACACAAAAGGACGAAAAACAAAGCCAAAAACGTCAAAACCAAGCACGGAATGGAAAAGTGTGAAAAGATGAAGTCAATCAAGCCAAAAAGTCAACATAAAAGTCAAACAGTCAAAGTTAGAGTCAACTCTGAGAAGCTGAAGTAGAAAATATAACTTGAGGGACTGTAATTACCAATTCCAAAAGTTATAATACAAAGGAAACAAAGACAATGGCTGAATTTGCAATTTAGTTAAAATGCAAGTAGAGGGGACATTTCTGCCAACCCCTCATACTTGTATTACAAAAAGGACTAAGTTTGCAATTAGAGATATAAGGTTGAGGGGGCATTTCTGCCAAACCCTCAACCTTGTATCACCATCAAGGACGAAATATGCAACAAACAATATAACTTTGGGGGACCTAAGTTGCCAAACACCCAAACCCTTACCCTGTCACCCCAAACCTGTTTATAACAGGTTTTCCCGCCCATTTTCCCCCCCAAACCACTCACGGGTTAACCACCACCTCTCTTTACCCATAAACCTCAATTACCCTAGATAAACCCTCTCTCCCACCTCCACTAACACCCTTAACCAAGTAAAACTGCCAAGATAGAGATCTCACCATTTTTGAGTAAATTCAAGGGTTATGATCATGATCCGAAAGTACACATGACAAGATCAAAGGCTGAGACTTCAAATGGGGACTTTTATCTCACCAAACAAACACACTAAGAGCTTTTTCACTCAGCAAGAAAGCACCAATGCCTTGAAAGGAAGAACTTGGGTTTCGGGTATAAATACCCCCCCATGGATGCAAAAGAGACATTCTTTACTTTTTCAGTTTTTATCTATTTTTTATATATGTAATTCAGTCTAAATAGCTTTTCTATTTCAGAATTGTAATCAAGCTTTTAGTTAATGAAAATTCGAAAGTTCTTCATAAATCTTGTCGTAGTTTCTTTCACTTAACCTTTTGATTGTTAAAATTTGATTTTAAAAGTTTCTCAACATCTTATTTAACTAATATAATCAAAATAATCAAGCTAAATTATAGCTTAGTGGTAAGTTCGGGTTTAAGTCAAAAGTTTGACTTAAGAAAGTCAAACAAGCAAAAGTGGAGTTCGGGTCAATTTTGGATGGACCCATGGGTTGATATAAATTCAGAAATATAAGGACTTAGGGGTTAATTAGGCTAGTTTTTAGGTTCCCTTTACTTGGACCTTTGTAAGTCATCTTTTTCATTTTTTTTGCATTTACTGTAGCAATGCTTATTTTCTGCTTATTTCCTGTTTTTCTAGCTTATTATTGTTGTTTATGCTTATCTATGTTTGTTGTTTGCTTAATGAGTGTTTAGTTTAAGTTTTTATGCAAAACTGTCATTATTTGCTTATAAACTGCTTATTCATTATTTGCTTAATCTAGTGCTTATTCTTGTGTTTTTAATATTGCTTATTGCTTATTATTGAATGCTTGTTATCTGTTTTTCAAAACCCTTTGCTTAAATCTCTTAAAAACAGTTTTAAAAAGAGTTTTTCATTACTTAAGGGAGTGTTTGGGTTAAGACCAAAACGGGTCAGTATGGTTGTGTCAATGGGTTGGGGTCAATTGGTTAACCTTGACAAGCTTTTCTTAGGTGATTTAAGCTGATTTAAAAAGTTTTTTAAGAGCTAAGGTTAGTTTTTGAAGTTTTTCTAATAATCACTTGAATCTGAGGTCATATCTCAGATCCAAAGTGCTTATTTGATTAAGCCTTTAAGAACTCACCTTGAGATTCTTTAAGGTTGTTTTTAATGTCTTAATGCAGTAGAAGTATGTGTCTTAGGTTGCCCTATTTGAAGTTCTAATCTGCCATTTTTTAGTCAAAAGTGTATTTCAAGTGTCAATGCACTTATTTCATTTCAACTTTTAGATATGTTAAAATAACTTTTTAGATCTTGAAAATTGGGGTGAACAAGTCATTTGGAGCTTGTGATCAATCTGTTCTAACGTCTCCTTTCTTTTAAAGCTTAATTAGGTGGCTTGTTTTTTAGCAAAAAGTAGGCTTTTGTGTCTGGTTTTTTCAAAACAGTCTATGCTCTAAAAGCTCATTTTGCTTATTTGGGCGTGTGGTTATTGCTTTTGTCCTTTCTTGTTGCATTAGAGTGTATTAAATTAGTTTAGAAGCTCTTTAGTAATTTATTTTTAGCTAATTTTAAGCTTTTATTTAGAGCTTAATTTTTCAAAGTTGTATAGGTTCTTTCGCCAAAAGTGCCCTGGTGCTAAAGCTCATTTTTGACAACTTCTTTAAGCTGTCATAAGCTTACCATTTTCATTCCAAAAAGCATTTTTAGAATATAAGGTGTGCTTTAAGCCCCTATAGCTCAGTCATTGGGTCCCACTTTAAGAGCTTAAAAATAAGCCCTAAAAGTGCCCCAAGGGCCTCTTTGTCTTTCTGTGACCCTCGTAGGACAACAGCTTATTCCAGGTTGTTTAAGCTTATTTTTCTTTCTTTTTTTTGATTAATTTTGTCCCTTGTTAGTTTATTAGTGATAGTTAAGTCTTCTTTTTAGCTTACTTGCATTTTTATGGCTTTTTAAATCCAAAATTTCAAAAAAATAAGCCCTTAAGGCTTATGAAAGCCTTGTCTGGTTTTAAGCTGTTTTTAGCTTAATCTAAAAGTTTTTTTTGTGGTTCAAATTGCTTATTTAGGTAGCATTAAGCTTAGTGTAGCTTAATTTGTTGTAGGGGTGCTTATTTAAAGCTTATTGTGTGCAAAAATATAAAGGCATAAGCCTTTTGTAAGTTTATAAGCCACTGTGGGCTTTTGAGCTTATTTATGGAGATTCAGCCAAAATTCCAAGTTTTAAAGTTGCTTATTTTCATTTTTTCTAGCTTTTTCATTTTATAAGTTTTTCAAAAAAAAATATTAAGGGGAAGGCCAAGGTCCCGGGAGAGGCAAGATCGAACCCATGACCTCAAAGCTTCACCCCCAACCCTTATTAAACCCCCAACATCACTTACCGTGTTGCTACAATAGCTCAATTCCGTAGTGTGTTTCATAAGATTTAATATATAAAGGGTTGTTTTGGCAACCTTATGCTTATAAGCTGTTGGGGCTTATTCAACAGCTTATTTGATAAGCTGGTTTCCCCAGCCTATTTTTCTTAGGACCATCACCTTTTCAAGTATTTTTTGTAAATTTTTTAGAATTTTTTATAAACTTTTAGTATTTTTTATAATTTATTTTCTTTTAAAACTTTAAAAAATCATAAAAAATAAAATATTAATCAGAAAAATATAAACTTTTTTTTAAAAATTTTCTTTTTTCATATATTTTGTAGGAAAAATATAAAAGTTTCTGTAAGGTTAATTTTTCAAAAATTTTATTTTTAAAGAACGGGTTTTGACCCCGTTTTTGTTTTGACTCGTTTTTGGGTCAAACGACCTCCGTTTTCATTCTAGTTTTTTTTAAACTTCATTATTTGTCATTTAGAACACATTTGAAAAGGTAAATTTTAAGTCTAGGGGTTTTATTTGCAAAATTTAGGTTTTTAGCCTCGTTTTTCGTGACCGTTTAAAATTAGTTATTAGCTTTCGTTTTTATGTTTTATTTAATCGTATTTTGCAATATTTAACTTGTAGAATAGAAAAACCATATATCCTTGTTCATAATTCAAAACATCGTTTATCAATTCGTCATTCGATTTTCCATTCAAGCCTCGTTGGGACAAAACGACCCGGGAAATCAAACTTCCAAAAACATATATATAGTATATTTTGTGAATTATTAACCAATCCCTGGTCAAGGGTATTGGGTTGATTGTTTGCTTATATATTTTATATATATTATTGATCGAATCATTTTTGGCGCGTTGCCGGGGAGGCTTGTGATGTGAAAACGATTATCGTTACGTTTGACGAATTTGTGTTTGAATATCGGAATATTTTCTTCTAAAAAATATAAAAAAGTACAAAAATATTGTTCGTGTTCTTTCTATTAGTATAATTATCATATAAAAACAAAGAAACCAAAAATCTAAAAACATTGTCCATAAAAATTTAAGAAAAAAATGCACAAATGGTTACAAATACAAAATATAATTTCTCTATTGAGGTATTCAAAATTAAATTCCGCGTGAACTTGTTGGTTCCCAACGGAACAAAAGATTAATACATGTCTATTGGTGTCTCTCTACGTCTGTACGGCTCACCTGAAAAGTTAAACAAACTATACAGTGGGTATAAGGAGGGTTGTTCAGAGGAAACTACGACCCGAAAGGAGATAAGCTTGCGTATTCCTATCCTCCACTCACCTGTGCGTTTAGCTTTTTGAGAGCTTACCATGATAGTAAGTATATTAAATTGGTTGAAGTTGTCTTAATCTCTAAAATCAATTGTGAATAAATCATTGAAAAACCAAAAAAATTTAGTGTAAATTTTCTTTTTATATTTCTATTTTGTGCATGCGCACTCGTTCTCAAGCCCGTAAACGTCGACAACAACAAGTCCGACAAACTTCTGTTGAATCACCAAATCTTGAGAAACCAAATAACAATCAAGAAACTTTCAATCCTCCCATAGTTACGATGGACGATAATCGTACTATGGCGCAATTGCTCGAAGCACCCACCGAGGGTTACGAGGATGCGATCGTTGTTCCCGAAATTACCGCGAACAACTTTGAGATCAAGCATGGTCTACTTAATCTTGTTCAAAACAAGCAATTTTTTGGACATGATAAAGAAGACCCACATGCTCACATCCGATATTTCAACAAGATCACTTCTACGATGAAGTTCCCGAACGTCCCGAGTACGTCGGTTAAGCTTATGCTTTTCCCATTTTCCCTCGAGGGAGCAGCCCGGATTTGGCTTGACAAAGAACCCCCTCGATCGATTCTTACATGGGATGATCTTGTGTCGAAATTCATTAACAAATTCTTCCCTCCTTCTAAAACGACAAATCTTAGAAATGAAATCACAAGGTTTCAACAAAGATTTGACGAATCATTTTATGAAGCATGGGACCGATTCAATGATCTTCTTAGGGCATGCCCTCATCATGGGTTTTCGGAATTGCATCAACTCGATACATTCTATAATGCCTTGAACTCAAATGATCAAGATTCATTGAATTCCGCCGCGGGTGGTAACTTTTTGGATAAAATGCCCCGAGAATGTCTAAAAATCATCGAGAGCAAATCCAAAGTTCGTAATTCACGAAGCAAACCCGTTGTTGCTAAAGTGAGTACAAGCACTTCCACCTCCGGAATCTCTCCCGATGTCTCCGAACTCAAAGATATGGTCAAAGCATTGCTCCTTGATAAGAAAAATCAATCCCAAGCTCCCGCTCACCAAACTCCCGCGTCCGTAAAAGCGGTCGAGGAAAGTTGTGTGACTTGCGGTGGAGCTCATTCATATCAAAGTTGTCCCGCCACCGATGGCAATGTTTATCATGACAATATTCAAGCTTACGTTTCTCAAGCCGCCGCGGCTAATTTCAATCAAGGAAATACCGGTGCCCGACCTCCAATGGTTGCAAACCAAATTCGACCTCCCGGTTTTCCTCCTATGCAAAACCATCAAAACAACCAAAATCGGGGGATCAATTTCAACCAAAATCGGGGAAATAATTTCAGTCAAGGACCAATTTACCAACCCCAGGTTAATCAACCCCCAGCTTATCAAGCTCCCGTTTACCAAGCTCCCGCTCCTCAAACACAAGGTGTGTCTAAGACCGATTTTGATAGCTACGTAAAGGCTAATGATGCGGTTATGAGGAATGTGCAAAACCAAGGTCAAAACCTGCAAGCTCAATTGAACAACTTGGCTACTTCGAATCAAAGGCTTGAAAGTATGCTAAGTAACTTTATCAAAATGAATACCGCCTCTACTTCAGGTTCGGGAACTCTCCCGGGTAACACCGTTACTAACCCGAAGGAGGATTTGAAAGGTATCACCACCCGGAGTGGTGTTGCTTATCAAGGACCTACTTCATCTTCTTCTCCGAAAGTGATGAATCGTGATACCGAGGTTACAAAGGACACGATGCTTCCTACTAATAACGGAAGCACCGAAGACGTCCAACCTCCGGTAGTTCAAGTCCAATCTCAAAATCCAATTTCCGAGCCCGATGTTGATCCCGTTAGTGCTCCGATGCCTAACCAACGAACATCAATTCCATTTCCTTCAAGAAGAAATGATGAAAGGCGCCGTGAAAAAGCTAACGATCAAATTGAGAAATTCTACGAAATCTTTAGAGATTTGAGTTTCGAAATTAGCTTTACGGATGCCTTGACCCTTATGCCGAAATTTGCCTCGACTCTAAAAACTTTAATCGGAAACAAAGAGAAGTTGAGTGAAATGGCTAGAACTCCATTGAACGAGAATTGCTCAGCGGTTATCCTAAACAAGTTACCGAAAAAACTTGGAGACCCTGGCCGATTTCTTATTCCATGTGAATTTTCTGGGATTAATACATGCAACGCCTTGGCCGATCTCGGCGCAAGCATTAATCTTATGCCATATTCCGTCTAGAAAGATCTCTCTCTTCCCGAACTAACCCCGACTTGCATGACGCTAGAGCTAGCGGACCGTTCAATCACTGAACCGATCGGTATCGCCAAAGACGTCCGTTTAATGATGGGAAAGTTCTAGTTTCCAGTAGATTTTGAACCAGACCCTCGAGTACCTTTAATTCTCGGGAGGAGTTTCTTAAAGACCAGTCGTGCATTGATAGATGTTTACGAAGGTGAAATAACCCTTCGTGTTGGCAAAGAGGCGATCACATTTAATCTGGACCAAACTTCAAGATACACGGCTAATTACAATCATATGACGGTAAACCGAATCGACCTCATTGAATTAGCAAGTGAAGAATACTCGCAGGAAGTTCTAGGTTTTTCTGATTCAGTTGCATACGGCAATCCTTCTCCGAATTATGATCCAATTGTTTCAAATTCTTCACCAACACTAACTCCCTTCGGGGATAGTGATTTTCTCCTTCTCGAAGAAGCAAATGCTTTTATAGCTGTCAATGACGAGCCAATTTCACGGGAAATTGATGCTACTTACTATGATCCAGAGGGTGACATTCTTGTCCTCGAAGCACTTCTCAATATTGAACCATTACCTCCTCTTCTGAATCATAAAGATTATTTGCCTGAAATCCAGAAAGAACTTAAAGTTGTTGAAGCTAAAACCGTTAAATCATCAATTGATGAACCTCTCGAGGTTGAACTCAAGGAATTGCCACCTCATTTAGAATATGCATTTTTGGAAGGTGACGACAAGTTGCCCGTCATAATTGCGAAAGATTTAAAGGATGAGGAAAAGGCAGCTCTTATCAAGGTTTTAAAGTCCTACAAGCGAGCCATCGCTTGGAAACTCTTTGATATCAAGGGTGTTGATCCAGAGTTTTGTACTCACAAAATCCTTATGGAAGAGGACTACGAACCAACAGTTCAGAGTCAAAGACGGGTAAACCTAAAGATCCACGATGTTATCAAAAAAGAGGTTGAAAACTTCTTGATGCTGGATTAATTTATCCGATCTTTGATAGTCCATAGGTAAGCCCGATACGTTGTGTACCAAAGAAGGGTGGCATAACCGTCATCAAGAATGATGATAATGATTTGATACCAACTCGATTGGTCACGGGGTGGAGAGTGTGCATTGACTATAGAAAGTTGAATGAAGCCACCCGAAAAGACCATTTCCCATTGCCCTTCATGGATCAAATGCTCGAAAGACTCGCGGGAAACCAATACTATTGTTTCCTCGATGGCTTCTCGGGTTATTTTCAGATTCCTATTGACCCGAAGGATCAAGAGAAGACAACATTCACTTGCCCATACGGAACGTTCGCCTATCGCCGCATGCCTTTTGGGCTATGTAATGCACCCGACACGTTTCAACGATGTATGATGGCAATCTTCCATGACATGATCGAAAAAACAATGGAAGTGTTCATGGATGACTTCTCGGTCTTTGGGGATTCTTTCTCTACATGCCTATCCCATTTGGAAAAAATGTTAAAACGGTGTGAAGACACCAATTTGTCCCTAAATTGGGAGAAAAGCCATTTTATGGTGAAAGAAGGCATTGTTCTTGGACACAAAATTTCTAAGTCGGGAATTGAGGTCGATCGTGCTAAAGTTGAAGTTATAGCCAAGCTCCATCACCCGACTACTGTCTAAGGTGTCCGTAGTTTTCTTGGGCATGCCTGTTTTTACCGACATTTCATACAAGACTTTTCAAAAATTACCCGTCCAATGACCCACTTGCTTGAAAAAAAGACTCCATTTTTCTTCTCAAAAGAGTGTATCGAATCCTTTAATACACTCAAAAGAAAATTGACTGAGGCTCCGATCTTAATACACTCACATGTGTTAGGTAAGAGAAAAGCCAACTTCACAAAATTCGGAAAACCAAAAGCCGTGAGTGGTGCGCTGGCCACGTGCTGACGCGTAACCAACGCCCTGTTAGGTTTTTACAACTTTTAACCATTAAACACGAGTACGAAGCAGAAAGTAAGCATGTATAGAATTCATAATTAACAAGATTAGAGATGTGTACCTTTTAGCAATAAACGTTACACCGTCTTGAATATACGCGTGTGTATATTATAAATACCACGCGAAAACCACCCAAGATCTAAAGTAAGATCTTTCTACTTCAACACACACAATATGTTCTTAGCAAACAATTAAGTATGCTAGTACTAGTAGTGATAAAGCCACCAAACGCCTTCGACTCTTGAATCAATCAACACGAAAAACCCTTTAAGGGTTGTTTGGGTTCGATCGCAAAAACCAAAACCCTAGGGGTGTTTGGTTCGATCGCACGGCACAAGGGAGGGAGAAGAAGAGAATTTAGGGATTTAGTTTTTCAAGTTATGAGAAAACTAAACACCCTAAGCCTCTATTTATAGCCTCCTAAACTTGGCTTGCAAGTTAGGTTATTCCACCTCCTCTTGAGATTAGGAAATAATTGGCTAAGGAAAAAAGAAATAATTCTCATACTTTCTTTTTCTCCATAATTGCATATTAGTCCTTCTTTTAACTATTAACGACTAATATAACTCCCATTAAATATTTATTAACATTTAACGCTCGTTAAGCTTTATCACTTAAATATATTACATTTAATATATTTATTATTAATTGTTTTACGTATTAACGCGTGCGTCCCCGTAGGCTCAAATAAATTCCCGGACATATATTATTTTTACGTGGACATAATCCAACAGCTCCCACTTGGACATGTACCAAATAATATAATAACATTGGTAAGCGTCTAGCAACACGCCAATGCTCCTAGAAATATCTGAGTGTGGTTTCATAAAGTCACGAAGCAAGAGCTCCAAACCAATGATCACCGAGTTGTTTGCAAATTTTTAAAACTCTCTTCTCCAGATTTGGTGCACTGGGGATACATAAGTGATCGCGGAACCCATTTTTGCAATGACCAATTTTTTTTTTAAAACAAAGGTCATGCATAAATACGGAGTCATCATCGTCTCCCCACCGCGTATCATCCACAACAAGTGGGACAAGTTGAGGTATCCAAATCGTGGATTGAAAAGAATCTGAAAGGACCATAGGCGAAAATCGTGCTCTTGGTCGGACAAACTGGATGGTGGACGCTCTTGGGCCTTCGTACAGCTTACAAAACTCCAATTGGGTGTACTCCGTACAAGCTTGTTATGGATAAGGAATGTCATATACCGATTGAGTTGGCGCACAAGCTTATTGGGCCCTTAAGCATACAAACTTTGATATCAAAACCGCGGGTGATCACAGGAAAGTTCAACTCAACGAACTTAATGAACTTCGTGATCATGCCTATGAAAACTCTTTAATTTACAAGGAGAAAACAAAGAGAATCCATGACTCCAAGATCAAAAATCGCGTTTTCAACGTCGGTGATCGAGTCCTCCTCTTTAACTCTAGATTGAAGATTTTCTCGGCAAAATTAGACCCGCTGAGTGGACATTCACTGTAACCCAAGTTTTTCCATATGGCACCATCGAGTTATCCCAAAACTCTGGGCCAAACTTCAAAGTGAATGGTCACCGTTTGAAACACTACTTTGGAGGGGACGTACCAACCGAGGTAGTCCCAGATCTCCAGACCTTCCCCAAGGACAATTGAATTCGGGGAATCGGGTCAAGCATAGCGACCTTAAACAAGCGCTTCGTGGGAGGCACCCCATGCTTATCAGTAGTAGTAATAAATAAGTGTTTTTGTGTAAGGAGGCTTACATCTTCCATTACCCGTGTTTTGTCCGTATTTTGTGTGTTTTATGTCCAGGATTTCCCGGATTGTGAAGACTCTCGTGCTCGCAGTATTACCCTTCATCCACAAGAGTTTCACATCCTCAGCTTCATTTTGGGAATCCAATATCCAAATCTAATCGACTAACGTTTTATCTTTTGGCACACTTCATAAATGGCCTTAGATTTACGTAGGTACCCCTTTAAAACATCGAGGACGATGTTTAGTTCTAGTATGGGGGGATCTTCGATTTGATTTTTTGCCTGCAGCCATTGTTGTCACGTAATCCCGTTTTTACCACCAAAATTTTTGCAAAAATACCAAAAAAATGAAAAAATTTAAAAATTTTCAAAAATAAAATGAGTGTTTTGTCACAGTTTTGATTTTCCTAATGGGTAGAATGAGAATAAATTTTGACTCGATCGGGCGTGTTGAGCCCTAGCTTTTGTCCTTAGCATTTAATAAAGAATGTTTATTAGGCTAAGCACATCCGGATCCTTTTATTAGGGATTTTAAACTTGCGAAGAACGGAAAATGATAGTGTTATTTACAAGTAGGATGCTAAGCAAGGATTATTTGGAAATCTTAAAAGCTTATAGGTGTTACTTGTCGCTTTTTCTCCCCGAAGCTCTTAACCTGACTAATAAACGTGCTTAATTTTTGCTTTAACTTTAAACCGACATTTTCTAAAAAGAAGCTCTTTCGGAAACGAAAATATTCATCTTAGTTCAGCTTTATACTTGAGTTTCTAAAACGAAATTTTCTCTATTACGGAAAATATGTTGCAATATATATATATATATATATAAAAAAATGAAAAAATAAATAAATAATATAAACTGTGGGCTGATAAAGGTTTACTGCATCTTGCCGGCTCACAACCGATGTTGCAGTCTTCAAAACAAGGCCCATAGTGAGATAATAAATGCCAAAGTGCATTCGTAAGTGTTATCAATAAGAAACCGTCGTCAGACTAAGTCACTACATCTTGTCGGAGGCGTGGCCGATGTTGTAGTCATGTAAATGATGACGGTAGTATAGTATATAGCAATAAATGAAAATTTAATGGTTAAGATTTCTTTTTCTAAACTCAAGTATAATTTTGAACTAAGAATAACTTGCTTTAAGACTTCAAAAGTTGTTGGTTGCCGTCGGTAGATTATTTTGATTAAGTATTCTCCGTGGGGTGTCAAAAACCTGGGCACTTAGCTGATGAGGCTGGGACGTTCCGAGAAGAAAGGTCGCTAAATGGAATAATCTCACCAATGAGATCATTAAATTTTTGATGTTTGCGTGCTTTGAGTAGTGTTGTTTATTTAACGGTAAATCTAAGAAATTCGGCCTAAAAGGGTGGAGTATCCCGCTATTACATTGCGAACATTCTCCTGTGGGGTCTCAACCTGATAACCTAAGTCGAACTCGGCTGGGATCTATCGAGAATATGCTGGTTGGTGGGTGATCTAGTCTTTTCCCCAGATTTCTTCAGAAATATCGTTATGCACATAAACTATGCTACTTTCTAAATTGTCGATCTAAATTTAACTTAAAATTAAGCACAATCACCTTAATTGAATAATTGTCGGGGGCAAAAGTTGACAAGTGATTTCGTTTTTACGCTTAGCTTGGGACTAGTGAAAAATCGGGGACGATGAATTTATCCATTCGGACATCCGTAGATTATTCTATGGGCGCTTCTCATTCTATGATCCCAATAAAGGAAGTCAAACATGGTAGTTAAGAAAAGAAAAAGAAAAATCCAAAAATATTAGGGATAGTTAGTGTATAGATAAAAAATGGTGAAAACGGGACTTGTCGAAGCTATTGATTCTTTAGTTCCCCTTGACGAACACTTAGCTACTTTTCGAGGTTATTAGTCAAGGGGGATTGAGATTCTTAGTTTTCGTAAATGTTTACTTCATAACATTGCGTGAGGACACGGCAATATCTTAGTATGGGGGATTTTAATATGTGCTTAATTACACATATTTTATACCCAATAAAACGAGCTTAAATGATTAAAAACAGACAAAAATTGCCAAAGATATGTTTGTTTTGCATTTGTGTTGTGCAGGAAACGGATATTCACAAAAGGACGAAAAACAAAGCTAAAAACGACAAAACTGGGCATGGAATGGAAAAGTGTGAAAAGACGAAGCCAAATCGAAGCCAAAAAGTCAAACAGTCAAAGTCAAAGTCAAAGAAAAAGTCAACAGAAAGTCAACCCCGTGAAGCTGAATCAGGAAAATGTAACTTGAGGGACCAAAAGTGCCAAGTTTTTAAGTTATGTAGCATGGTGATAAAATACAAGGACTGAATTTGCAATTCTAGTGAAATATAACTTGAGGGGGCAAAACTGCCAAACCCCTCAAGTTATATTAACAAAGGACCATGGTTGCAAACACCCAATACACGTTTAGGGACTAAACTGCCAAGTCCCTAAACTTGTACCACAAAAGGACCTTTATTGCAATACACTTATACAAGTTTGAGGGCCACATTTGCCAAATCCACAAACTTTTGCCCTGTCACCCCTAACCTTTTTATAACCCTTTTTCCCGCCATTTTTCCCCAACCCCATCACGGGTCTTCTTCCTTTCTTTTACCCGGCAACACCTAATACACAAAGAATCATCACCTTAACCCCACTCCACTAAAACCCCCATCACATGTTTCCTTGCCATGTTGGCAATCCGGGTCAAAATGGGTGCCAAAACCAAATCAAGGGTCGTGATTATTTGGGACATGGAAACCAAGAAAGATTGAAGGCCAGGATTGAGCTTAGTTTTTCCTCAGCAAACAAACACAACAAGCACACAAAGAGAAGCTCAGCTGCCTATAAAAGAAGTGAAGACAAAAGTGAACGAGTAGTTTTTAGTTTTTAGTTTTTAGTTTTTAATGTTTTTAAAAAAAACTTGTGTTTGTAATGTCTTAAATTTTGTCTTTTAAGCTTAACTCAAATACTGAGAATTTAAGTAAAGTAACAAAAAAGGTCCACACTCAAATATACCATAGCATATGATAGATAAAGCTAATCTGGATGGGCTTATGACTCTCACAGCTTGTTTTAACAAGCTAGAGCTTGTAGACTCATGATTAACCTGTTTTGAGCAAGAGAGTTGTAATTTATAATTTTTCCTAATTTGCTTATTTCACAGAGAACTGGCATATAGTTTTTATTTGTTACCTATGTTTACTTATTTATGCTTTATCATGATGTTTAGTGCTTATCTTGCTTAGTTGTTAGTTTAAAACAGTTTGTGTCACATTTCTTAGTTATGTAGGATGATGGGTGTTTTTGGTGTTTGTTGGGTGGTGGTTATGCTGTTATTTTAAGTGAGATAAAACTGTAGACTGATTTAGCTTATTTAAGTGCTTATTATTGGTTAAAACCTGCTTATAAGTGCCTTATTTTGTTATTTGATAATCTGTTTTTAACAAATTAGGATCAAATCAGCTTGAATTAAGAAGAAAAAAAATGATTTTTGAAAACTTTAAGGGGTATTTTCAACTAGCAGTACTAACAATACTAACCCCATAGTTAGTACTGCTAGTTCTCTTTTGGGATTTTCAACTAGCAGTACTAACTCAAAGCTAGCAGTACTAACTCTAAGTAAGTACTGGTAGTTAATACTGTTAGTTCATTTTAGCTTATCAGCTTATTATTTCTGCTTATTTAAGATTTGCTTAGCTTTTTAGAGTAGATTAAGCCATTTTCGTTTACTGTCTTTAGATAAGTTTATTTAGCTTCGTTCGCTTTTCAAAAACAATTTCAATAGTTTATCAGTTTTTAGTTTTGAGCTTATTTACCATTTTAGTTTATTCCAGTTGCTTATTCTTATGCCTGAGTGCTTATTAGGGGTAGTTAAATATCTGTTTTAGCCTATTTGCTTATTTCTTGTTTCATTATGTTTTGTTAAAGCTAGCAGTACTAACTCAAAGCTAGCAGTACTAACTCCAAGTTATTACTGTTAGTTAAAACTGTTAGTATTGTTGTTAGTACTGCTGAGTTTCTCCTGCTTAACTTAGTTTAATTGCTTGTTGAATTTGCTTATTTAGAGTTAGTCTAGCTTATTTGGTTTGTCTTAAGCTTATTTGAGTTTATTTGTGTCTTAGTATAAAAGTTTTTAGTGTTTTTACCATTCCTAGCCTTTATGCCTGCTCTAGCTTATTTTTCTTGCTTATCTTTTCGTGCATTTGCTTATTAGGTTTAGTGCCCAATCATATCCTTGTCATATTCAAACATCGATTATCAATTCGTCAATCGATTTTCCATTCAAGCCTCGTTGGGACATAACGACCCGGAAACACTCTATACTACTTCCGGTTTCATTGATTTTGTAGATTTTGATCTTTGTTATATATTTATATTTATTTATATATAAAAAGGAATAAGTTTTCGCGAGTCAAGCACTCTGTAGGCCAAGATACTGTCCAAAACGGGTATTGTCTCGCATGGTTCTTCTTTTAGTATGCTCTTGATACGTTTAATGCTACATGCAATGTCGACATGCTCTCTATCACCACTAACGCTTCTGCCCCCCCCCATATGATGAAAACCTTAGCAAAGTGTTATTTTGGTATCATTGAGAAAGACCTTGTTTCTAGGTACTCGCTAAGTCCAAGGCAGGTGGCTATTCTTAGTTGCATACACACCCCGCACGCACAAGATTTCTTTTTCACCATCCCTATTGATGGCTTAGGGCAGAGGATGAACCATCGTCAATTCCGCTTTGTGTTGTGCTATAGGCTTGCCATACCTATGATTCTCAAAAGTAGCCATTGCCCTAGTTGAGTAATGGTAAGCGATGGACCAATAAGAACCATCGTCGGTCCACTGTTCTAGTGAGGTGGGCGTGAAGTTTAAGCATAATCTGGTGCGTGATAATTCTGTTGAAATATTTTCCTAAGTGGATCTGTGTGGTAAAAGGCTCCAGATGGGGTTTTCCTCTCATAGGATGGGAAAGATCTACGACTAGCAGACCTTTTACTATTTAATTGGATCCAAGATAAAGACGCGTGTTTGGATGTGACTGATATATCTCCCTTTGCCGCTACGGGGGTGAATTCCTGGACCCCTGGGGTAGCCTTGCACAATGCCGTAGAAAAGAAAAGGAGGAAGTATGCGACCAAATGTGCGGACAACGGATACAAGTTCATCCCATTTGCTTTTTCAACGTTTGGGGAATTTGATAAGGATACTTTAGACACACTTTCACGCATTAGGTCTCTTTCTATTAGCCACTCTAATAATCCTAAAAGTGGTTCATTTATCTTTCATAGAGTAAGTTTTTGCATTCAGAAAGAGGTGGGAGCACATATTGTGTCTAGACTCCCATCTAACTTTATGTAAATTTTCATTTTGTTATAAATAAAAGTTATTATAAAAAAGAATAATAAAAATAATAATAACAACAACAACAACGAGTAATAAAAATATAAAAAAACAATAATATTAATAATAATAATAAAACTTTAGCTTTTTATTTTTAAATTGGATGTCTAATTAAGGAGTAGGTGTTGAATTTATAAACTTATTAGGAATTAGGGATATATGTGAGTAAGTATATATTATTGAATTTAAGATAGGATTCTTTTATAATGTTTTGTACTTTATTGTAAATTTTATTAACTAACTACTAGAATGGTATTCACGTGTTACGACGACGAGTACATCACAACTAAATATTTTGGTAAGAAATGTTTTTTAGCTATTTATTTCCCGATTTAATAGCTTTACGGATGATGTCTACTTTAATTGTGAAAGAGAATTTAATACAAGCAATTGTAGTGTGTACATGATTCATTAACAATTGTATTGCTCAAATATGCGTTAATGAGTGTTAGAAAATTCTAAAGAAAATGCCATCCACGCATTATTTGTAGTATAGATACTATAATGTGATCTACATTCAACCCTTAAAGTTTTAGAAATTACTCATCTTTGTTAAGTATTTTTTTTCTAATTTAAACGCAACTTTGTTTGTATTTATTATGTCATATTTGGAAAACGAATTTAAGACGAAGAAAGTTAAATCTTCAAATTTGACTTTTATTGACTAATTAGGTCACTTTAGTTTTTTCATGTGGCAAAATTGATCTTTCCTATTATTTCAATTTGGTTTTGGCCGAGCATTTTGCTTTTTAAAATAACTGCAACGTCTTTCTTATTACATAAAATATTTTATTTTCAAAGACAAATATCTATGTTTATATTCATTTATTCCAATCCTTTTAAACATTCTTTACATACATTAAATCTGGTTTAATTATGTTAGCCCACCTTACATCACAACTTAATTAATTTTTGTTAAGTTTTTATTCAGTCTCAAAGATAAAAAAAATGTCAACTTTCCGTCCATCAATACAAACGTTGTACTCATATCACACTCTTCTTAAAACCGTTATCTACTTAGCTTATAGTTTCACGAAACGTGGTTGAACCTACTCACCTTACCCTACACGTGTCAACAAACTTGCTTAATTAAGTTGATTAAAATTTTATTAGATTTTATTAGATTTTACCGTCCATCATTCTTAACGTCCGTTTATTTTTTGAATAAAGTAGATGTCAACTTACCGTCACAGTCTTCATGACTGTTAATTTCTTAAAAAATAAATTCCACTTACGTCTATCAATATTAACTGTCTCGTTAATTTTTTTACTAAGACTTAGAACACTTATAATAGATTAAAAGAGAGGGCATGACCAAAAGTTTTACATTTTTACAAGCCCTAGTGGAACAAAATATAGAAAGTACATGCTTTTGACCCTTTATCCAAAATCAACAACTTTTTCCATTGTTTGAACACTTAATATCACCAATAAATATGCATTCTTAGAAATTAAAAGCCTCTAAACTGTAGATTTCTAGAACATTGCTTTTACGACAAGAACTCCGTAATAAATCATTTAACTACATCATCTCTGTAGGTTTCGCGAAAAAAATAATGCTTTTCCTCATAACAGGCATGAAATCATCATCTTCCCGCTCAAATCAACACATGTTCAAAATGAAATTTTGTGTAGAATAAGGCTGACCACCTAGACCAGGTTGGAAATCTGGTGATCGTCAAGCCGATCTTTGCTATCGGTGCTTGTAAGTTACTTTTATTAATGTCTGATCGTCACTTACACTTAAGATCAATTTTTATTAGCAAATTTGATGCTGTTGTTGTAAATGAAGTTGCGGGTAATACAAGTATTGTGTTATGAGATGTTAACATGCAATGATTTCTTTTGATGCAAATAGATCGAGTGCAACAATTGATCTATGAATTCTGATTTAAGCGTGAATAATTTTTATATTTTTTCAATCCTGTGCGCACATATAACAAATGATCAGTACGTGTAATATGTTCGCACATATAACAATCAATATGCACATGTTATATGTATAGATCAATTGATCTATAAATTCTGATTAAGCGTGAATAAATCTTATATTATGTACATGTTATACGTGCGCATAGTATCACAGAATTTTATGCAATTCTGTAAGTGCGAGATAATGTGTATTTATATTTGTTGTAGTGATTGTAAATATACGTGCTATAAGTCTATAACTGAAAATCGACCCACATCCAGTTTAGTTAACTAGAATGCAAGATGTCCTAATCAACTTATTCTTGATCTATTTTGTAGGAATTGACGTCCCTACAATCCTGATTACTAGAGCGGATAACTCGATCGTGAAGATGAAGACACACCACAACAGATAATGGATCGACAGAAAAGTAAACACACAAGGTAATACCCAAATGGAATAGGGGTTTTAGAATAAGTATTAAATAATGAACGAACAAAGCCCCTCCCCCCCTCCACCATCCTTTTATAGAGATGAGGGGGAGGTAACCGACTCTAACAAGGACACAAGTCCTAGTCAGCTATGAATACAAATAAGGAAAACCCGTGTAGCTTGGGACTCAAGCAAACACCAACCGACCCTTATTCTAATCCTACTCGACTAATAATAACTCGACTTAACACTAAGACCCCTAGACATCTTAATAGGCTAATATAGAGACTAAACTCGTAACAATTTCCACCTTAGGCTTTATATTAGCCTACACCGACCTTCAACAACTCCAAGTGTTGTAACTTCTGTCCAGGTACCACCTTCGTCAAGACGTCTGCAGCATTGTGTTCAGTACCCACCTTCAGAACTTTAACCGTCTTTGCTTCCAATACCTCTCTGATAAAGTGATAACGCACATTGATGTGCCATAGTCCTCTATGAAAAAACGATGATCTCCCGCGCTAAAGTGAATCACCCCTGATTATCACAATTAACTCCAAACAGTGTTAAGCACCACGTCCAACTCTCCAAGATCACCTAGCAAATACGTCCTTCATAGCCTCCGTAAGGGCCAATATACTTCCTTCCTCTGTAGTTGAAAGAGCCACCACGTGTTGTAACGTTGCCTTTCAGTTTACAACACATCCCTGTACTAAAAATGCGTAACCAGTGATCGATCTACCTTTATCCGGATCTTTAGCGTAGTCTGAATCAACAAAACCTGTTACGTCCACATGGTTGCCACGATTTGTCCCATATACCAAACCCATGTTTGCAGTACCCCACAAATATTTCAAAATCCACTTCACTACTCCCCAATGAGTTTTACCCGGATTCGCCAAATATCTGCTGACTATACTTACCGCATACGCTATGTCTGGCCTTGTGCACACCATCAAGTACATTAAGCTTCCAACCGCATTTGCATACGGCACCTTACTCATCCTTTCAACATCATATTCCCTAACCGGGTAATCCTTCAACGACAGCTTGAATTGCCCACCCAATGGAATCTGAACCGATTTCTCATTGTCTATTCTAAAATTATTCAAAATCTTAGAAACATACCCGGATTGTGACACCCTCAAAATCTTGCGACTCCGATCCCTGATGATTTCCATACCAATAATTTTCTTTGCTTCCCCGAGCTCCTTCATATCGAACTTCCTTTTAAGCAAAGTCTTGGTAGATCCAATCTCAGCCTTGCTCTTACAAGCAATCAGCATATCGTCTACATATAACAATAGATAGATATACTCACCTAGTGCATAACTCCTGTAATATACCCAGCTGTCATAACTGCTACGCTTGAACCCGTTGCTGAGCATATACTCATTAAACCTCCTATACCATTGCCTAGGTGACTACTTCAAACCATAAAGGGATTTCTTTAACAAACATACATTGTTACCTTGTTCATATCTCGGTGGCTGCCTCATGTAGATCACTTCTTCAAGATTTCTATGTAAAAATGCCGTCTTTACATCAAGCTGCTCCAGCTCATAATCTTTACACGCAGTCAATGCAAGTATAACCCGGATAGATGTGTGTCGAACTACTGGTGAAAATACTTCATTGTAATTAATACCTGCCCTTTGTGTGAATCTACGAGCCACCAACCTTGCCTTGTACCTAGGCCTTTGAACACCTTCAATCCCTTCCTTTATCTTGAACAACCATTTGCAGCTCATCAGCTTTTGCCCAGCTGGATGATCTACTAATACCCAGGTCTTGTTCTTCCTCAAAGAATCCATCTCTTCTTCCATAGCAGCTTTCCACTTAGAACTGTCTTCACAAGAAACTGCCTCTTGGTATGTTAATGGTTCATGAGTATCTTCTTCCTCTGCTGAAGCAAACGCGTAAGTAGCCATATTACTCTCATCACGAAACCTCAAAGGTGTCGTTCTTGTCCTTAGTTCTCTATCCCAAACCAACTGATAATCTGTGAGATCCTGTGTCTGATCAGTTTCTTGATCCTCTGCATCTTCATCATCGCCATCTTCCTAATCTGTATGATCTTCCTCAGGCGTACGATTACTTAACCCCTGCAGTTCCACCTTAACCTGTAATTCCTTAATAGACTTATGAGTACCTGCACTAGAATCCTTCAATGTGTCTTTGTACATGACACTTTCATTGAAGACCACGTTCCTGCCAGTGACTCTTTTAGGCGATTCATTATCAAGCCTATATAGTCTGTACCCTTTCACACCCTCAGGATACCCCAAAAGAACGCATTTTACCGCTCTCAGCTCGAGCTTACCTTGTTTAAGTTTTATCGTGGATAAGCGACAACAGCCGAAACCTCACATTCCGATAATCAATTGGATGTCCCGACCACATCTCCTATAGTGTCTTTTCTCAATCGCCCGTATCGATGGTGACCTATTAGTAAAGATATGCGGCCGTAATGTCTCTTTCCCGCCAGAAGTTCTTGGGCAACCCAGACTGAATTAATAAACAGCGTACCTTATCCATGAGGGTTCTGTTCATAAGTTCTGCTACCCCATTCTGTTGCGGCGTCCCGGTAACTGTCAAATGTCTAGCAATCCCACTCTCAATGCATAGCTGCTCAAACTCCCGGTTACAGAACTCAAGACCATTATCCGTCCCTCAACTTTCTTACTCCCAGTCCTCACCCAGTCTGATGTTTCAACTAATTGGCTTCCACTCTTTGAACTTTCCAAATGCTTCGTGTTTGAACCTGAGAATATAAACCCATACCCTCCTGGAATAATCATCAATAATAGATAAGAAATACCTCTTACCTCCCAATGATTCCACCTGAGACGGACCCCATAAGTCTGAATGAACATAGTCTACCACTCCCTGAGTAGTGTGCCTTCCTACACCGAACCTGACTCGATGTGACTTTCCCAGAACACAATTCTCACAAAAATCGAGCTTACCTAGACTCTCCTTGCCAAACAGACCTTGCTTTTCCAGCACCTGTAGTCCCGCCTCACTGATATGTCCTAGTCTTTTATGCCAAACCTGTGCAAGACTGTCCTTTTCTTCAACACTAGCATTAAGCTCACTTGCCATTGCATGGCCATCCAACAAGTATACCCAATTATCCCTTCTTGTTCCAGATAAAACAACCCTAGAACCATTAATCACCTTGACTTTGTCTGACTGCATTTTTATGGTAAATCCCTCTTTTTCAAGAGTTGCTAGCGATATCAAGTTTCTTTTCAATTCAGGAATATACCTGACATTGTTTAACACAAAACTTGACCCATCTCTCAGTTGTACCCTCACCTTGCCAATACCTCTGATTTTACACTCCCTGTTGTCACCCAACTGTACACTGCCCCCATCGCATTCTAGAAAATCAAACAATATATCTAACCTGGGTGTCATGTGGTATGAACATCCTGAATCCATGATTCAAATCAAGCAAGGCCTGATGCCTGTGTGCTCATCAACACATCATCACCTCATGATATCGTTATAAGTCGAACCACTTGGAGCTTGGCTGATCATTCTTTCTTGATGGTAAACCTGTTAACTTCTTGCGATTATTCTTCGGAGACAGTTTTCTCTTTCAAGTGATCCTCCAAGATTGGCATATATAGCACTTGGTCTTCATCCTCGAGACCTTGATTCTTGACTTTCACCCTGACAGTGCGAATCCCTGCGATCAGTTGCCATCCCCTCACATATAACCCCTTCAACCATCATCCCACCATCACCCTTAGACCTTTCTTTGATTTCCTTTGAATTTAGTGTGGCCATCACATCCTCCAAAGTCAAAGCTTCCCGTCCATAAAGCAAGGTATCCACAAAGTGTTCGTATGATGCTGGTAAAGAAGTGAGTAATAATAAAGCAAGATCTTCATCCTCGAATTTTACCTCAATATTAGCTAAATCAAGAACGATTTTGTTGAACTCATCTATATGCTCGGAAATCTTTCGTCCAGCCGGCATGTAGAATGTATACAACTTCTTCTTCAGGTACAACTTGTTGGCCAAGGACTTTGTCATGTACAAAGTCTCGAGCTTGGTCCAAACCCCCGCTGCAGTCGTCTCCCCGGTAACCTCTCTCAGAACCTTGTTACCTAAACACAAAATCACGGCACTTTTGAGCTTTCTTGTTTAGCTCAATTTCGCTTTTGAGCTTCCATATCCGCGGGTAAAACCTCCAGAGCTGCTTCACATCCATGTTGGATTAATAAAGCACGCATCATGATCCACCACAGAACCCAATCACCGGTTCCATGGAATTTTCCGATTTCAAACTTGTGGTCTCCCGTCATCTTAAAAAAATCATTTATTGATTTGCTAAACCTTGTGAAAAACTCTCACAATTACAAAACAACAAAGCCCCTTGTGCAAATAATAATCTTTTTAGTTTAAAACTAAATCTTTAAAAATCAATTTTTAAAATTGATTAATAAATCTTTACAACTTATTTCCGACTAACTGATTATTAACCCTTATAATAAAAGTATTCAACTGGTTGACTTTTTAGATAAAGCCTTTTACACCTTTCTTCTTCCTACCCTGTATCACCGGCGATAAGGAAAAAGAAAACAACAGGCTCCAACTACTCCGTTGATCTCCAATAACCAGAAACTAAAGAACCTTAGATCTTCTACACCTTGTCGCAAACCCGGACAATCGAAGACCCAAGAACCCTTAACTGTCGATAACCTGCCACCTTGATGTCCACAAACCCGAACACCAAGAAAACTGTTGTAGATAATCTGGTAGCCCAAACAGACTTACGATTGGCTCCTTCCAAGATAAACCGAACAACAAAGACCCTCCAAGATCGATCCTAGTAGCCATCGAAACTCACGAACTGAGCTCTTGATACCACTTGTAGGAATTGACGTCCCTACAATCCTAATTACTAGAGCGGATAACTCGATCGTGAAGATGAAGACACACCACAACAGATAATGGATCGACAAAAAAGTAAACACACAAGGTAATATCCCTAATCGATGTTTAGATTAGTATTGAAAGAATGAACGTACAAAGCCCCTCCCCTCTCACCTCCTTTTATAGAGATGAGGGGGAGGTAATCGAGTCTAACAAGGACATAAGTCCTAGTCGGCTATGAATACAAATAAGGAAAAACCGTGTAGCTTGGGACTCAAGCAAACACCAACCGACCCTTATTCTAATCCTACTCGACTAATAATAACTCGACTTAACACTAAGACCCCTAGACATCTTAATAGGCTAATATAGAGACTAAACTCGTAACATATTTCTTTCTGTTTCTTCTTGTAATACTATGTTTATTTAAGGTTTTAACTTGTATGGATTTTTATTGAATTTGATTTCAGTGTTGCATTCAGTTACAACCAATTATGCTCTATGTATCATAAGACGTTGAAAGGTTGGAAAACTTGCCGATCATGCCAAAAGGTTAGAACCGACTTTTGTTATATAGTAAACAAACCAAATTATTATTTTTGATATATGATAGAAACTTTGTTTTATAATGGATGTAGGATTTTCATTGTGGATATTTTGCTTCCTCCTCATTATATGAAGAGAAAGACAGTGAATTCGAGTGTCGAGGCTGTGTGACACAGCATGCAAATTTGGTGAGGGTGAATATACATAATCATCAATTGAACTTCTCTGAAAAAATTGTTTGGTTCTAACAAATGCAATTATGTTTCATAATCAGAAGTTTGATTCTGAAGAAACTAATGACAGCACTACTATCACCCCGTCTCCTCCTGCTAATGGTGACACTACTATCATTCCGACTCCTCGTATTAATGATGACACTATCACCCTGAATCTTCCTGCCAATGGTGACACTACTATCACCCCGACTCCTCGTGTAAATGGTGACACTATCACTTTGACTCCTCGTGATATTGATGACACTACTGTCACCCCGACTCCTCATGTATTGGGTGATACTATCACTCTGACACCTCATGCTATTGATGACACTACTATCACCCCGACTCATCATGCTATCGATGATACTACTATCACCCTGACTCCTCGTGTTATTCATGTAACTACTATCACCCCGACTCCTCGTGCTAACGATGACACTACTATCACCTTGACTCCTTGTGCTAATAAGGACACTATTATCACCTCGACTGATCGTGCCAATCATGATGCTACAATCACCCAGACTCCTCGTGCCCTTGACCAAAATGCAACTGAACCTTCATAAAAAACGGGAGCTAGTGCTCAAACTCGTGAGAAAACGAGTGTGCCATATCATAACATTCCCAGAATGATAAATCTACAAGTTGTAGAGTTTCAAAGAGGGTATCTTTTTATTCATTGAATAACTGTGCTTTATGACACAATATATTATTTGTTTACTTAATTCTTCAGTTTATATGAGTCTCT
>BQNB010008791.1:0-83513 GCA_026074375.1 Tanacetum coccineum
TAAAGTAAAATTAAGCTAAAAATTAATCCTCCAGCTACGTGTGTGTGTGTGAAGAGTGAAGCCCTTTTTATAGCCTGCCTTGGATCCTTCTAGCCTCTTGAGCCATTCCCCGCTCCTTTAAATCACCACCTTTCATTTGTCTAATCATTTGAGAATGATTTGTAGCCGTTTGATCAAATTGAGGACACCTGAGGATTGTCAGCGTGTCATTCTCTTTTGGATGCATTTGTGCTTCTTTTGTGAATGTTTTAGCACAAAAAAAAACCACACCCCTTGTGCTTCTTCCATTGATGACGTGGCCTTTGATTGAGAGGGAGCTTAAGTAACCCTTGATTTGACTGATATGACCTCGCCATTGTACTTGGGCTTCCTTGAATTGACTAACGCACTCTTTAATTCTCATTTGCCCATGAGGGTGAAAGGGGGACGATGGGTGAACAGTAAAAGGGTTCGCGCCCTTTTTTTTGACAGTTAAAAACTGTTATAGGTTCGAGAGTTTACACAATTGGCCCTTGTGTTCTCTTTTCCATTTTCTAGTTATAAATAACTTTCGAAAAGTGCAAGATTAGCCCTTGTGGTTTATTATAAAAGGAAAGTGGGCTTTGTTTTGGGCTTTATGATCTGGGTAAGGCCCAATTAAAGGAGGGGACATTTTTGGACTTTTGTTGGCTGATTTTGACTGAGGCTTGATATTTCTGGCTTTGGCTTTGTACTCTTCTGATTCTCGTGTCCGTGCTTGCTTGTTTTTGACGGTTTTCATGTGATTTTTGATATATCCGTACCTGCACATACAAAACACAAATACAAGCATATTTTTGCCATTTTTGGTCTATTTTGGGTTTAATTGGGTTATTTTAGGTATTAACGGATATGTGTATTTTACACTTATCACTTAACTTAATTTGAAAAAAAACAAGGCCCAATATCAATTAACAAACCAAACACAACAAAACGAGGCACAAATTATTACTTTATGCTAATAAGCCAGATTCAATAAGCACATTTACGGAATAAGCACACACAATTAATCTAACTCACAAATAAGATAAAACTCAGAATTAGTCCACGAATTCATTTAATCGAACAACTAAGAGCTACTAACGAATTCAAAATATCAAACAAGAACTTAAATTACTAAATTATGCACTAATCACTTCCAAACCACAAGACGATTATCTTATACGATCGAGACTAAGCAGATAGCATAACAAGATAAGCACTCAACCACGTAAAACAGCAACAAGGATTTTTAAGGCCGGGACATCACTTAGCTCTGACAACTTTAACAAATCTGATCTTGACCGTGTAGTTTACTTAGTATTTTCAGATTTTAGTTGTGATGTATTTGTTTCATGAATGGTTCCTGATTTATACTCGACGTTTTGATTGATTACTGAAATGTTACCATGTTGAATGGTCCTATGTACTATTGAAATCATAATAATTCTCTATTATTGTTAGCCATGATGCCTCTTTTTTTATATTGTTTAAAGAATCCTTACTATGCCTTTCATTTCAAATTGAAATTGCATCCGTAGCATGTGATGGGATTATTCAAAATGATAAGGTAGTAGGGTAGTGTTGTAAGATTTATAATGATTAGTGTTTTATCAATTGATTGTATTTTGTTTTCCACATATATTTTATATGTTACATATCAAGGTGTTGAATTTTTATAGATATATATATGTATAGCTTATTTTGTCCTTGTTGAATTAATATAAAGTTGTCATGGGCATTAACTTGAGCGTAGGCGGTTCTATAAAGTGCTACAAGTAAATAACCGCGTTTCACAAAGTGAACTAAATATGGTTCTTATCGCTACTCGTTCTAAAATATCCTTTTAGGCACAGAGTAATAATGGTGATATTCGCATGCGAATTAAACTTTCTATGACAAAAATAATGCATTGACGATCATAAGAATGATTCTCGTTGAAAATTATCGATAACTTGCTATCTTGCAGTACATGACTTTTACTTAACGAAAAGAGAATCAAGTTTTTATTTCGGGATGTTACAGGCTCCAATGTTAGAGATTCATCCACGGAAAATCAAGACGTTGTTGGAGCTAGTGGAGTTACGAATAAGGATGGGTAACTTGCTCTTGAATTGGTCCTCACGTTTCCAACGTGTATCTGGACCTCTTTGCATTCAAAGGACTTTAACTATAGGTATACGGCTACGATTGAGTTGATTTGACCTCGCGGTCCATAATTTATTCGGTTCTTCAACAAGTTGAGTTTGTCGTTCGAGTTGGATTTTTTCCAAAGGGATAAAATGTGTGTCGTCGGAAAAACATTCTTTAAGATGCAGTAGTTGAATACGTTGTGTTAGAACTCGACTATGTTCTTGAGGTATTTCCAAAACGGTATGCCCTAATGGAACCAATACTTTCTTTTATTTGAAAAGGGTCCGAATAACGAGGGTTTAACTTTCACGTTTGCCGAATCGCATCATCACCCTTCCAGGAGCGAACTTGAGATAACACTTATCTAAAACTTCAAACTCAAGGGGCCTAGCCTATTGTCGCATAAGCTTTTTGTACTGATCACGTGCAGCTTGCTTGGATCCCCTAATCTTGAAAATCTTTACGTAGTCTCGTGAAAATGCTCCGTGGTACCGAGTATGTTGTGCTTTCTCCAACTTTAGCCCAAAAAAGGGTGAAAACGACACTTCCTACCGTAAAGTGCTTCGAACGGTGCAGCTTTGATACTCGTGTGATAACTGTTATTGTACGAGAATTCTACCAAGGGTAGGTGTCTATCCCAACCATTCCCGAAGTCAATCACGCAAGCTCTTAGCATGTCCTCTAATGTTTGAATGGTTCTCTCACTCTGACCATCGGTCTGAGGGTGATAGGCAGTACTCAGGTTCAACTGCGTACTAAACAC
Organism: Tanacetum coccineum; assembly: GCA_026074375.1. Lineage (NCBI taxonomy): Eukaryota > Viridiplantae > Streptophyta > Magnoliopsida > Asterales > Asteraceae > Tanacetum > Tanacetum coccineum. Next base: position 2,894 of record BQNB010008791.1, read on the forward strand.
TTTATGCAAGGATTCGCCAAAAAAACTTCTCGTAGTGAATGCTTTCACGAATCGGTGATGATCGGCACCGGTATACCATGTCTTGTTTCTATATCCTTCTTGTCACATCTTGTCAATTTTTTGTCAGAATAGTCTCCCTCATTGGCAAAAAGTGCGTGACTTAGTAAGACGTCAACAATGACCCAAATCGAAATCGTACCCTTGCTGCCATTTTGGGTAGTTTTGGTGATGTAATCCATTGTTATTTCTCCACTTAATTTGGTATATCGGGTTGGACCAAGTAACCAGAGGCCTTGATTGTCGGCTTTAAAACTTCGCATAAGTCAGGCATTTGCGGACTTATGTGGCGATGTCTGGCACTTCATGTTTGGCTACCAATATAACATCTTCAAGTCATGGTTCATTTTGTCGGCTCCTGGATGCTTAGATATACTTTGACTTATGTGATTTACGTGCATAATCAAAGATCTCATGTCCTGTACATGGTAACAAATCTATGTTATACAAATAATGTTCCATCAGCGAGGGCTTCCTTAATTTCTTTAGCATGCCTTCCAATATTCTTCTGTTCAATGTTTTCAACACTTAATGCTTCTTTCTGAGCTCAAGGATTCATTGATGAAGGTCGACATGGTCATAACCAAAGCTCCTTACTCGCAAACGGTTCGTTTCTTTCCTTTCGACTCAAGGCATTGCTACTACATTTGCTTCTTCCTCGGTTGATAACGAATTTCGCAATGTAATCACTTAGGAAGCTTATCCTTTGGGCATTGCCTTCAATATGAGGTCCTTTTGGTCTAGGATATGTTGTAGACTCTTGTGGTCGGTGAACACTACACACTTCGTGCCATACAAATAGTGTCTCCAGATCTTCAGGGTGAACACTACCGCTCCTAACTCCAGATCATGAGTGGTGTAGTTCTTCTCGTAAATTTTTAGTTGTCTGGAAGCGTATGCAATAACCTTCATTCTCTGCATCAGTACCGCACCTAACCCTTTTATGGATGCATCACAGTACACCACAACAATTTCACTGCTTCGGTTGTGTAAGTTAGGTGCAGAACATAGTTTCTGTTTCAAATAGTTGAAAAAGCTTCTTTCCAGTTCTTCAAAAATAACAAAAAAACCCCAATCGAACTTTTGGTTCTTTGCATAAGCTCAGGCATAGGCATTAGTATTTTGGAGAATCCTTCAATGAATTGTTTTCTTCCTATAGTAAACCTGCCTGACCTAAGATTGGCGAATCTCGAAGATGGTTGGAGGTTGCACAATTCTTAACAGCCTCAATCTTAGCTGGATCACCGTGAATGCCACTGCTATCAATCACGTGACCAAGAAATTTTATTGTATTGATCCAAAATTCACACTTGGAAAATTTGGCATACAGTTCTTCTTTCTTCAACAATTCCAGAATAGTCATCAGGTGTTCTTCATGTTCTTTCTCGTTGTGGGAGTATATGAGAATGTCATACGATGAACACAAATCACAAATTATTCCAAGTATGGCTTGCACACACGGTTCATGTTGATCCATGAACACGAAGGTGCGGTTGGTCAAACCAAAAGGCATAAATCGGAAAGCATGTGTTTGTATCGTGCTTTGAAGCAAGTCTTGGGAATATCTTCTTCTCTAACCTTAACTGATGATAAAAGCCTGACATTATGTCAAATTTTCGAGTAGATGCTGGATCCTTGCATGACGAAAAGTCATCAACCTTGGTTAGGGATAATGATTTTTCATTGTAAGTTTGTTCAACTCACAGTAATCAATACACATCCGGAAAGATCCATCCTTCTTTTTGACAAACAAGATTGGTGCTCCCCACGGAGAGGAACTTGGTCTTATAAAACCTTTGTCAGCAAGTTCTTTTTGTTGTTCGGTAGCTCTTTCATCTTACAGGTGCAAGAAGATATGGTTGCGCGTGCAAACAGGTGCGTTACCGGGTAATTAACTCGATATGGAAAATACTACTTGGTCCGTGTCAGGGGTAATCTGGAAAATTCCAGGTAATAATTCCTGATAGTCTCTAACAACAGAACATCCTTCAATTTGATTCTTATAGAATTCGGTTTTCTATTTCTTAATCATTTTGGAATAAAGAACACTTGGACATCCTTGGTCGATGTAATTCTGGTGTTCTGTTGCTCGTGATTGACTCTAATCTCGATGCTTTTCATTCGCTTATTTCGCCTTGTATGATCGCAATCATTTCTGTTCGGAACTCGAATGTATTTTCTCACTTAAACACACAACTTCTGCGCGATGTTCGGCCATCTAATCCATTTCGACGATGACGTCAAAACTTCTTTAGTTCTATAGAGTGTAAGTCGGATGTCGAAAAGGTGATTTTGCAAGTTAGAGTAAACAAATCTTAAAATTGTATTTGTGGTTAGTGACTTTCCGTCGGCTAGCTCCAAATTATAATTTAGTATCTAGGGTTGTAGGAGGGATGTCTATATATTTACTGAAAGCATTAAGACACAAAACTTCTATCCGCCCTGTGTCAATAGTAATGTAGCAGAGGGAACATTAATTGATCGGAATGTTACCATTCACCACGTTGTTATCTTTCACCGCAGCTTCGGCACATAGGTTGTATACTCTGCCAGGTGCCCTGCGTCCTCCTTGAGTATTGGTTGATGCTTGGTTATTTCCCTTAGGGTTCCCTTGATTCTGCCTTTGATTGTTCTGAGGGTTTTGCGGGTTGCCTCGAATTTGATTCCCACCGCCTTGATTCCCATTGTCTGGACACTTGTTCTTGTGTAGTCTTTCTCAACCACATCCAAAACAAGTGACATCGCTTCCCTGTCCTCCTTGGCTTCCAGGTCCTCTTTGGGTTGCGGGACGAGGTGGAGCTCGGCAGTCTTTGGCCTTATGTCCTGCCTTTCCACAGTTGTAACAAGCAGGAGGGCATGCGTCAATGTGGTGTCGTCCACACTTTCCGCAGTGAGGTAACTTGCCAGCATAAGAACCTTGCCCGGCTGTAAACACCCTTGCTGTCTCTGGGCGTTTGTTCGGGTTGAGGTTGGCTTATTGTTGTTGTTTTGTTGGGGGGTTGTGGTTGTAGTGGTTTCCCCCATTCCATTTCCGTGTTGCCCGAGTTTTCTCCTAACTCTTGGACCACTTGGTACATCAAACCTTGAGCCATTTCAATTGCTTTATGCAAGTCTACTGGTTTGGACGAGGTTACATTACCCTTGATGTTCAAAGGTAGACCTTCGATGTAACGTTTCAACAACCGGTCGGCATTGGGTACCATTTCAGGGCATAAAGGATGAGTTCTTAGAAACGTTGATTTGTAGGCAGTAAGGTTTGTATACCTTCACTTTTAAGTTCCACAACTCATTTTCTATTTTGCTTGATTTCTTTCATAGGGCAGTACTTCGATGAACATAGCCTTCGAAACGACTCCAAGGTGTCGGCAATGAGCGTATCGAAGGTACAGAATGAACTACAAGTTTCCACCTGTTAAAGCACCATCTTAGCTGTGTGTAGAAGCAAATTTGACCATCGGTCAACCTTATGCGACGTTGTAATACAAATTGAGATTCTAGTTTTAAACCATTTCTGGGTTAAGCTCAGCACTTTCAGTACATGGAAGTTTTTCATGCATAATGCACGAAAATTCCTTGTAGTTGATGTCTTGTTCTGGGAAGAGATTGGAACCTCGGTTGGTTTCTTCTTGAGTGCTTGCAGCACGAGTCACAGCGGCAGCTGCGAGTGCTTCAGTTACTCTTGTGGCAATGAGCTGGTTGAGCATCTGAGTGTCAATGCCACTGTTAATGTCCACATTGTTTCGGTTGGTCGAACGGTTGACTAGAGGGTTCCGGTTGACAGTTGGCATTCATCCGGGTTTTTGGGGGGGAGTGCCATTTTCTATAAGAGGGACAATGAAATGACGATTATGACATGCATGAAAATTATACGTGTAAAGATATTACTGCAAATGGCATGTTTCTTGAAATCAATATTGTTATTATTCGCAAACACGATGTTTATTTCAAAAAGTACGAGGATACAAGAGTTCACTAGCCGTGACAAACCCATAGCTTAGTGGTTATACAAAGACAAGAAATAAAACTAGTTGTTGGTTCGGTAGATTGTTGGGCCCACTTCCTCGAGTGCCTCCTTCCTCGTTTGTCATGCTTCCTCATTGAGCATTACTAGCATTGATTCTACGCATATCACAAAATTTTCCTAAGTTGAGTAATCAATTCGTCCACCGATAGTGTCTCCAACGAACGTTCCTCAACTCAGGGCTTCACATCCCACAGTATCATGAAGGCTTCTAACTCCTCCAAACAGGCATTTGGGTAACGGTCCATGTCCTCGAGAATGGTATGAAATGTCCATAAGGCGGCGTAGTGCTTTCAGTCAAGGCTGTCTCAGTATAGGCACCCAAATTCTGACCGTTTTCTGTAGAGCTTCCTCTTTTGTGGTGGGGTCCATTTAGAAGTATCCGCTGGTAAGCAGCAATACGTGAATGGGATTGAAGGTGAGGGTGGTGGAGTAAGAGGATCATAAATTGGTAATCATCTAAAGGTTGATAGCAGTAAATCCTGGCAACGTTCGCATGATTTGGCTCAATAGGTGGTATAGATATACGAGGATACCGTTCCATAGTTGGGGGAAATGGTTGCGATACAAACGGCAAAAAAAGTATTCCTGAGTAGGATGTCTCTTGTGGTCCACCTGAGGAAGTGTGTCGGGGAATTTGGTGGTAATAGTGTAGTGTTATCGGTGTGTCTCAATGAATCCGTGGTTCGACATTGTTGCTGAGACAAGAAAATATAAATAAGGATTAGGTATGTTCTCAACAATACGCGTATGTTAAGCTTGTTAATGCACTTGTAACCCATATTAAGTATATGCTTATGCTTAAATACACATGTAACCCATATTTAAGGATATGTACCTCTTGTATGTCTATTTACACATTGTACACAATTTTAATATAAGTACTCCTTTGATTGTCGATTCCTATGTACCTCATTTTGATGTAGAAATTAGCAATGGACAGATAATTAGAAGCATAATACAGCATCGTTAAGAGATAAGTAGTTATTGTCTAGTGCTACATAATGCAACTTAGTTCATCTATACACTCCAGAGCTCTTATACCAATCTGTCACAACCCCCAATCAATATCAGAGTATAATAGGCAAATCGAGGGAGTGTGACTTCATGATTATATACTTACTAAGCAATACAGAACGACCTCTTATGAGACTTTTTAAGAAACGGATCATTGAATTAGGATAATAATAAAATTGTTTAAACATTCTGGCGGAAATAAAATCGACAATACAACATTGTTTTAAATAGTTTACAAGTGATCTTCTGATAACGAGAAAATAAGTGCAATGCCATGATGGAGCTTCATATTAGCATCTTCATTTTAATACCTGAGAAAACATTGCTAAACGTGTCAACATAAAGGTTGTGAGTTTATAGGTTTGTTTAAGCAGAAAATGTGTGTTATTGAATCACAAGATTTCAACCGCATTGTGACAATATAAAAAGATACAAAAGGTCATTTAAATTGCATTATATTGTCTAAGCTCATGAACACCCAAAGGTTAAAAACTTTACTAACAATAAATGAATTGCACCTTGAAGGTGTCTAACCGGGACACCCGTAATCTGACTCAAATGAAATAGGTTTTGCTTAACTAATGTCAGTCCAAGAAAAACAGGGATTGTCAATCCCGATAGATCTATCCATAACATTCACGCTCACAAAGATTGACGGTTCATGATAAATCGGGCAATTAGCAACTTGGGTTAAATTGGGACTTAGACCAATCAGTAATGAGTAATTGTACTTGTATTCACATGTTTGAAATAAGCAATGTTCTCACCTTAAAAGATGATTTAAAATAGTAGAGTAGGGGCTATGAAAACTCACCTTGTTGGTTAATCGTCTGAAACAGATAGTGGCTCAATGCACGTCAAAGTAACTCAGTCAGACACTAAATAATTATGGACAAAGGTCTGAGTTTACCGTTAAAAATTAATGTATGTAGTATACTATGCAATTGGTCAAAAGGGTATTGTCGTTTAGGAGTTAACATTTTTACGCTTTCAAAGTGCTGATTGAACCGTTGGCTCTAGGGATAACTTTTACAATTATGGGTATCTATACAGGAAAATTATACTATTACGCATCGCATTTTTATAAAGTACTCAAACTCCCGTGGACTATAACTTCGTTTTCTTTTCTGTTTTCTTGACTTACTGACGCACACAAGCAGATGCCCAGGGCCCAATGTTGTGCTTTATTTGACCCACATATGGTTCTTGTTTTTTTCCTATTAACATGCTATTCCTTTTTATAAAAATACCATACAATTGTTTTTTTTATATTATATAGATCACTTGGCCACTTTGGCTCTTTTATCTTTTTCTGTGTTGAGTAAAAAAACACAGCAGAACAACCACTTGGTTGTGGTCTTTGTTCCAATAATGCCCCTTATAATACATATATATAGGTTTTATTGTTTATTATAGTGTATTATGTATGCATGTAATAAAATCTTCTCACCTTTATAACCCCGCATGGTTATTCTTTACTTAACCTTTTTCTGGTTTGAGTCGCAGGGCCCAAACAATGGGTTTTAGACCAATGTGTGGCTTCTTTCTTGCACCCAACGCGCCACTTAGTCATTTATATCTAATTTATTTCATGTTAACCTAGCATAGGTTCTTATTAGTCTCAGATAAGGACAAAGACGAACTAGGGGCGTTGTGGTGGTGTTTTTCGCAACTAGAAAGGTCATGGTAGTAGTAGCTGCTCACTATGAAGCTTCATGGGTTCAACTGTGGTGGCAGACCACAGCGAACCCGAAGCCACAGTGGCAGCAGCTGGGCACTAAGAACAGTAGGGTAGTAGTCTGGTCGCGAGATAAGTATGGCAAAGGCCTAGGTGCGAAACGACAATAGACATTAGCGATCTTTGTACTAAGACTCTAGTAATTTATGCGAAACCCTAACATCTTATGCGTTCCTTTTGAGCCAACATAGCATGTTACGTAAGTGTTTAAAGTCCACTAGCAAGTTATCTAGTTTGTTTTCTAGTTTCTTACGCAGCAGGTTGTTTACTAATTTTTCAAACGTCTTCATTTTATGTATGGTATAACCACATTCTTTTTAGGTTTAATTCTATGCGAACCTTGCATGGTTTATACCATGCAAGTCGTGTGTACGTCGTGAAAGGTTAAGGTTTGTTAAACTACAAGTAAATGACATATGAAGGTTAATTTATGAGGACGACTTATCGAGGTCCTAAGCTCGTTGAAAGATGGCGAGAAAGAAAGATGGTGATGAGGTTAGAACTTGGTTGTATTTTCTTATAAGGCCCGAAACTCAGTAGCTCTTAATTTACGTAAAGTGATCTTGATCCGTGTAGTTTACACTTAGTATTTTAGATTTTAGTTGTGATGTTTTGTTTCATGAATGGTTCCTGATTTTAATCGACGTCTTTGGTTGATCAATAAAATGTTACATCGTGAATGGTCTATGCTACTATTGAATCTTAATGTATTTTCTATTACTGTTATCATGTTGCCTATTTTCCTATACTGTTTTTAAATGGATCATTATTATGCCTTTCATTTTCAAATTGAAATTGGACCCCCATCGTAGCATGTGATGGATTATTCAAATGATAAGGTAAGTTGGTTAGTGTTGCTAAGATTTATAATGATAGTGTTTTATCATGATTGTATTTTGTTTTCCATATACTTTCATATGTACATATCAGGTGTTGAATTTTTATAGATATATATATGTATAGCTTTTTTGTCCTTGTTGAATTAATATAAAGTTGTCATGGGCATTAACTTGAGCGTAGGCGGTTCTATAAAGTGCTACAAGTAAATAACCGCGTTTTACAAAGTGAACTAAATTTGGTTCTTATCGCTACTCGTTCTAAAATATCCTTTTAGGCATTAGAGTAAATAACGGGGATATTCGCGTGCGAATTAAACTTTCTATGACAAAATATTTGCATGACGGTATTATAGATGACTTTCACGTTGAAAATTAGCTGTAAACTTCTATTTGTATTACTTGACTTTTACTTAACGATACAAGATTCATAATTTATTAAGGGTTGTTACACCGGCCATGCAACATATAGGTTGCAAATTCGACTTGACTCTTAGCGGGGAACTTGCTAATATAGAGCACAAACTCTATGTTTTCCAACCATGACAGTAAGCCAACTGCACCTTCAGTTCCAAAGAACTCCTTGGGTCCACAAGACCTTAATGCTTTATAACTGCAGCTTTGAGTATTGTTTCCTTGATTTGCTCGGTTAACACCAAGGGCTTCAACAAGCTGAGTTAGCAGATTTGGTAACGTTGTGTTAAGTTGTCGGGCTACCTCGCCCTATAGTTCGTTGGATGGGTTCTCATTGTTGGTAGGGTTGCTTTGTGTGCTTCTTCCCGACATAGCACTACAATTGACATGAAAAATTGTTTTGGTAAAGTTATGACAAAATGTATTTCTAAACAGTTTATATATATCGCAAGATTTTACATTTCATCATAATATACTTCATACACACAAGAATTAGTCACAGAACTTTATATATATATATAATATATATATATTTATATATATATATATTATATTATATATATATATATATATAATATATATATATATATATAATTAAGCAAAGAAAACATGTTGTTTAACACCCACAAAATGGGTCGCAGCGGAATAAGGGATCCGGGGCGTGTTACTTCCAAGATCAAAGCTCAAGATATATATAAGAACGACACAAAAAGTAATTTAAATTGATACATTGGATTTTATTATAAGACATTAATACAATAGATTAAAGCTTTTACTTGTTTAACTTGTTTTATATTTAAAAAAGGACAACAATACATTTCCAAAATATTGATGCACATTAATCTTTAAGTGTGGCAATCCAAACTTGTAATCCAATGCACCCTTGGCACCTCGTGCCTATTGACATCCTGTAATCCATTGATTAAAACGTCAAACAAAAAATGTTGGTGATTTAATAGGTTTATGTATTTAAAAATTATGCAGGGACGCAAAGACTTTCCCAGTGGATGTTACAACATATTGCCAACAATCACAAAAAATGATTATGTTGACACCTAAGCTCATGACAACTGAAGTCCAACCTAAATTTGCTATTTTAGCAGTTATTTTGCCCGTCAGATGTTGTAACCCGCAACATCCAAGTACGACATGGTCAACGGTTCGTTACCGGTGATTAGTAATCACCAAAGGGAAGGTTAATCCCAATAGATCTATTTATTACATTTGCGCTTACATCATGCAATAACAACTACATTTATGCAAATTGACAGTTCATGGATAATGGGCCTCAGGAGGGTTATCGCTACTTAGGCAACACATAATCAATATACTTTAAACACTGGCGGTCAATTTATAAACAAGATTGTTTTCACCCCAAACATAGGTAAATTAGTGAAAAGTAAAAAGTGGGGCTATTGAACTCACACTTGAGTACTGAAAGTCCAATTAATCACAGATAAATTGTACACGCAAAAAAACGTTTAGATGCAACATATTTAAATTAAGGTAGTTAAGTACTGAGTACTTTAATTAAATAAACATTATATAATCATATAGTTGTTAAATCGTTACTATAGTTCGGGCTTATCTAATTAAAGAGGTCATGAAGGGACGTACGAGGAGTTAGGACACTTTAAATCGTATATCCAATAACTCGTCGATAGTCCATCAGAAGAGGCCCTCATTATGAAACTCCTAGTATTATAGCACTTTGATAACCAACGAATTATTCTATATAAGCATAATCACCGGACTAATCGCTTTAGTAAAATAATTTCATAAGTGAAAACGTTTATAAATATACTTTTTGTAAAAAGGAACCTAACTTTGTCGTTTTATGTCCGTTGCTCGCGTTTTCTTACGTCCACGTCTTCTTAGTATAGGCGACGAGTGATAAAGATTTTATATTTTCATTTTTATAGATTCTGGTGGTGAATGTAATTTTACTGGTTCACAAAACTGCTAGGTTATCGTTTTTTGTTCTAATTCAGCGTAATTGTAATGTAATAAATCTTATTCGTTTTAATCCGAATTTAGTGATTCCTTCGTGGAAGTTTTGTTATTAAAAAAGATGTAATTTATTTTATAAAGTTAATCCCACTGATTGATAGTCTTTTTACTGTTCATAGTTTTATAAATTAATTTTATAAGACTTTTTTATCGTAAACGACGTTAGTTTATTCGGTTATTAGTCTCCGTTTTTAGGATTCTTTCGAGTACGATCTCGTAATTAAAAGTTATATCATATTTGAAATGTTTAAAATATTAGTTTCTGTAATGAATAGTAACTTTTATAAAATTAGTTTTATAAATGTTATTTATATTGTAAATCGTATAACGTATCTTTTTCGTTATAAATCGGTTTTTTTCGAGTTTCTTATCATTTTGGAATCATCACGAGACGTATTATTATTATATTATGTCAAACCCACTGTATGAATTTCGGATTCAAAACAGCCCCTAAAGAATTCATGTGTATATTCTTTATAAAACCTTGTTTTATTGTATTTTTTAATTTTGTTAGTTTACTTTAAAAACCCTAATAGCTATTTTTACATTATGTGATAACTTATAATAATATCAAGTTCATCCTTAGTCCTTATAAAGTTCATGGTAATAAGTTTAACCATTTAGTTTTTCATTACTTTCACATGAGAATAATTAAGTAACCTTTATAAACCCTAATGATTACCTAAACATGTTTATACTTTAAACCATATGTTAAACATACTCTTTACATCCATTTTTCCTTGTAATTTATATGGACAAATATGACTTAAGAAAACAGTGCATAAATTATAACATAAAGTGTTAATCATTTTTCATATTAATAAGTCTAAGTGGCGATTTAGCCATATATAACATATAACACATAAAATTAATGATAATAAAAAGTATAAAGGATTGAAAGGACCTTAGGGATACTGTATGTGATGAGAAATAAATGCTAAACCGTGTTTAGACTGGAAACCAAGCTTACAAGCTATAAACTGATTAGGTTTGGATAACCCTAATCTTCCCTTTTCTTCCTTAATACTTGCAAATGATGATCCAAGGCTTGCAAACACTTTAGTGTGCCTTAGGATTGATGTGTAAAGGGTTGTATGGATTGTAGAAAAGTTTTGTATGGTTTGTTTATGAGAGCTTATTGAGCCGTGGGTTTTAGGATACAAAAGAGAGAAAGAAAATAATTTTGCTAAGTAAAAGAGTGTATGAAACTTCACATATGAGTGCTTGTATTTATAGGAAGAGGTTATAAGATATTTACTTGCAAAGTTTGACCAAGAATTTCAAAGGGGGGGGGGCTTGGTGTGCCGTGGGATTCAAGGGAACAAGGGGAGGGTTTTAGGGGTTTAATGGTTTATGTTTATGTGTCCCCTTAAGTAGGAATCATCCCATGGAAACAAGGATGGTGTTTCTCTAGTTTATTTTATATACTTAGTATGTTTACTTGCACATTTATAAAAGAAAAGTGTAAGTAAACTTTTGTATAAACAAATAAAGTGTAGTTTTTATATAAAAGTATACTTGTAATGTCTTGGTTATTTTGTAAAGTATTTGTTATCTTGTGTATACTTATGAGACGTGTATATATATATACATATGCATAAAGTTTTTTATTACTTCGATCATTGTATATAATCTAGGTATTTTGTTGTTCGCGTACGTTAATTTTTACGTTTCCGGGGATACATAATTGTCATTTATGCGCGAAACGTTATCAGTATTTTTCAAAGCAGTTTACGTTTCGCGATAAATGACTCATTAGGTATTCCCGGAACCGTAAAAAAATTAACCTACGCTTCAACAAATACCTACGTTTATATACAATGTATAGAAGATTTATAAACTTTAATGCATATGTATTTATATATAAAAGTCCTCATAGTATTTACTAAATAACAAATACTTTACAAAATAACCAAGACATTACAAGTATACTTTTATATAAAAACTACACTTTATTTTTTATACAAAAGTTTACTTACACTTTTCTTTTATAAATGTGCAAGTAAACATACAAAGTATATAAAAAAGTAAACTAGAGAAACACATCCTTGTTTCCAATGGGATGAATATTTCCTAATTAAGGGGAAAAGTATAAACATAACCCATATTATAAACCCTTATAACCCCCCCCCCCACCCCCCTCTGTCTCCATTGAATCACACGGAATCCAAGCCCCCCCCCACCTTTCGAAATTCCTTGGTCAACTTTGGCAAGTAAAATATCTTAAACCTCTTCCTATATAATACAAGAACTCATATGTGAAAGTTTCAATACACTCTTTTACTTAGCATATTATTTTCTTTCTCTCTTTTGTATCCTAAAACCCACAGCTCAATAAGCTCTCATAAACAAACCATACAAAACTTTTCTACTATCCATACAACCCTTTACACATCAATCCTAAGGCGCACTAAAGTGTTTGCAAGCCTTGGATCATCATTTGCAAGTATTAAGGAAGAAAAGGAAAGATTAGGGTTTCAAACCTAATCTAGGGTTTATAAGCTTGTAAGCTTTCGGTTTCAAGTCTAAACACGGGTTTAGCATTGTATTTTCATCTACTACATTAGCCCTAAGGTCTTCCTAATTCCTTTATACTTTTTATTATCATTATTTTATGTGTTATATGTTATATATGGCTAAATCACCACTTAGGACTTTTTAATATGTAAAATGAGTTATCACTTATGTTTATGAATTTATGCACTTTTTCTTATGTCATATTGTCATATATATCATGGAAAAATGGATGTAAGAGTATGTTAACATATGGTTTAAGTATAAACATGTTTAGGTAATAATTAGGGTTTTATAAGGTTACTTAATTATTCACATGTGAAGTAATGAAACTAAATGGTTAAATTGTTACAATGACTTTATAAGGAATTTGGAATGAACTTGGATATTATTATTAAGTATCACATATGTTTAAAATAGCTATTAGGGTTTTTAAAGGAAACTATTAAATTAAATAATACCATAAAACAAGGTTTTTATTATAGTATACACATGAATACTTAGGGGCTGTTTTGAATACAAAATTCATACAGAGGGTTGACATATATCATAAAATACGTCTCGTGACGATTCCAAAAAGGATAAGAAACTCGAAGAAAAAAAAAAAAAACGATTTATAACGAAAAAAATAGTTAATTACGAGTCTTACGATATAAATACTTTTATAAAAAATATTTTTATAAAAGTTAATATTTCATTAAGAAACTAATATTTTTAAACAGTTAAAATATGATATACTTTTAATTACGAGTATGTACTCGAAAGAATCGCTATATAAAAAACGGAACCTATAACGAATAAATAAACTACGATGTTTACGTTAATTAAGTTTATAAAAGTAATTTTATAAACTATGAACAGTAAAATGCCATATTCATCAGTTGGGATTAACTTTATAAATATAATAATTCTTTTTAATAACAAAGTCGTACTCGAAGGAATCAATAAATTGGGATTAAAACGAAAAAGTTATTACGATTACAAGTTTACGCTAATTTAAAACTTAAAAAACAGATAAAACTAGCTGTTGTGAACAGTATAATTACTATTCACACCGAATCTTAAAAAAATTGAAAATATAAATTCTTTATCACTCGCTTACTACGAAGACGTGGACGTAAGAAACGCGAGCATGAGAAGCAACGGAATTAAAACGACCAAATTAGGTCCTTTTTACACCCAAAAGTATATTTATAATCGTTTTCCACTTTTGAATATTATTTTACTAAAGCGATATTAGTCGGTTATTTGCTATATAGAATAGTCGTTGGTGTTATCAAAGTGCTATCAATACTAGGGAGTTTTTAATGAGGCCTCTTTGATGGGTATCGACGAGTTATTGTGATTTACGATTTAAAGTGTCCTAGCTCCTCGTACGTCATGTCATGACCTCTTAAATTATGATAGCCCGAACGATAGTACGATGTAACTACTATAGGATTATATTATTGTTTAATTAATTAAAGACTCAGTAATTATACGACCTTAATTTTAAATAGGTTGCATACTAAAACGTTATAGAGTGACATTTTATCTGTGAATTATTTGGACTTTCAGTACTCAAGGTGAGGTTCATAGCCCCACTTTTTACAGTTTCACTAATTTAATATTGTTTGGGTGGGAAAACATTTGCTTTGTTTTATAAATTGACCGCAAGTGTTTAAAGTATATGATTATTGTTTGATAAGTAGCGATAACCTCCTGAGCCCTATTATCATGAACTGTCAATTGCTTAATGTAGTGTTTAATTGCATTATGTGAGCGCAAATGTTATAAATAGATATATTGGGACTTAACCTTCTCCGTTTGGTGATTAGCCTATTCACCGGGACACGAACTTTACCATGTCGGACTTGGTTGTTGCGGGTTACACATCTGTAACGGGCAAAATAACTGTAAATAGCAATTGTAGGTTGAGCTTCAGTGTCATGGCTTTAGTGCAACAGTAATCTGGTTTTGTGATTGTTGGATATGTTGTAACCTCTGGGGAAAGTAATTGCGGTCCTGCATAATTTAATACATAAACCTATGAAATCCACCAATTTTGTTGAAGTTTTAAGCAATGTTTTCAGGAGTCAATAGGCTACGAGGTAGCCAAAGGATGCATTGGATTACATTTGGATTGTTGCACACTTAAAGATTTATGTGAATCAGTTTTTTTGTGAAAATGTATTGTTGTCTTTTGTAATATTAAAAAAAGGAACAAGCGTAAAGCTTTATGTTTTGTATTTTGTCTTATTAATTAAATCCAATGTACAATTTAAATGGACTTTTTTGTGTCGTTAATTAATATATATCTTGTCGCTGTTTGATCTTGAGTAACACGCCCGGATACTTATTCCGCTGCGATCCCATTTTGGGGTGTACAAATGTTTCTTTGCTTATTATATATATATATATTTATATTAAAAAAATATATAATATATATATATATATATATATATATATATATATATATTATATATCATTATATATATATATAAAGTTCTGTGACTAATTATTATGTGTATGAAGTATACTTTGATGAAATGTAAAATCTATGCGATATATATTAAACTGTTAGAAATCATTTTGTCATAACTTACCAAAACAAATTTTTCATTGTCAATTGTAGTGCTATGACGGGATGTTCGCATAAAAACAACCTACCAACAATGAGAAACCATCAAGAACTATAGGCGAGGTAGCCTGACAACTTAACACTCGGTTACCAAATATGCTAACTAGCTTGTTAAGCCCATTGGTGCTAACCGAGCAAATCAAGCGAATCAATACTCAAGCTGCAGTTATAAAGCATTTAAAGGTCTTGTGGGACCACAGGATGTTCTTTGGGAATGAAGGGGCAGTTGGCTTAAATGTCCATGGTGGGAACATAGAGGTTTGTTGCTCTATATTAGAAAATTCCACGCTCTAACGAGTCAAGTCGAAATTTGCAAACCATGTTGTTGCAAGGCCGGGATGTAACATCCAGTTAATAAAATTTGATTCTTGTTTTCGTTAGTAAAAGTCCATGTACTACAAGTTTGCAAGTTTACTGCTAATTTTCAACGAGGAAAGTCATTCTATCTTCATGTCGTTCTATGCCAATTATTTTTGTTCATAGGAAAGTTTAATTCGCACTGCATCTCACCGTTTTTATCTATGCCTAAAAGGATATTTTAGAACAAGTAGCGATAAGAACCATATTTAGTTCACTTTGTGAAACGCGGTTATTTACTTGTAGCACTTTATAGAACCGCCTACGCTCAAGTTAATGCCCATGACAACTTTATATTAATTCAACAAGGACCATAACAAGATTATACATAATATTATCTATAAAAATAAACAATGATATGTTTACATATGAAAGTATATGGAAAAAAAAATACAATCATGATTAAAACACTATCATTATAAATCTTAAAAACACTACCCATACTACCTTATCATTTTGAATAATTTTTATCCCAATCACATGCTACGATGCAATTTCAATTTGAAATGAAAGGCATAATTAAGGATCCTTTTAACAGTATTAGGGAAAAGAGGCATATGGCTAAACAGTATTAGAGAAATTCATTATGATTCAATAGTAGCATAGGGCCAATCACATGTAAATTATAGTGATCAACCAAAGTCGTGATTATAATATCAGGCATCCATTCATGAAACAAAAATACATCAAATAAATCTAAAATATACTAAGTAAACTACACGGTTTCAGATCAAGTTTCGTTTAAAGTTGTAAGAGCTAATGAGTGTCGGCCTAGAAGACAATAGCAACCAAGTTCAAACCTATACCTTCATTTCTTTCCGCCCATCTTTCAACGACGAGCTTAGGGACTCGATAAGTCGTCCTCATATAAATTATACTTCATAGTGTCATTTATTGTAGTTTAACAAACTTAACCTTTCACGACGGTACAAACGACTTGCATGGTATAAACATGCAAGGTTCGCATTGAAATTTAAAACCTAATAAAAGAATGTGGTTATACCATACATAGAATGAAGACGTTTGAAAAATTAGTAAACAACCTGCTGCGGTAAGAAACTAGAAACGAACCAAGAGAACTTGCAACGACTTTAAACACTTACGTAACATGCTATGTTGGCTCAAAAGGAACGCATAAGATGTTAGGGTTTCGCATAAAATACTAGAGTCTTAGTACAAAGACCGCTAATGTCCATTGTCGTTTCGCACCTAGGCCTTGGCCTAATTATCTGCGACCAGAACTATACCTACTGTTTCTTTTGCCCATATGCTGCACTGTGGCTCGGGTTCGCTTGTAGGTCTGCCTCCATAGTTGAACCCATGATGCTTCATAGTGAGCCAGCTACTATACTCATGACCTTTTGGTTGCGAAAAACACACCTCACGCCCCTAGTTCGGTCCTTTGGTCCTATTCTGGTGACTAATAGAACCCTTGCGATGTGGTAACATGAAAAACATGATATTAAATGACTAGGGCGCGTGGGGGTGCAGAGAAGAAAGACGCCACAACAGTGGTCTTAAACCCATTGTTGGGCTGCGACTCAAACCAGAAAAAGGGGAAGGAGAAGAATAACCATGCGGGTTTAAAAGGGAGATGATTATACATGCATACATATACAATATAATAAACAAGAAAAATACTATATATATATGTATTATTAAGGGTGCGTGAGTGGTAGACAAAGACCACAACAGTGGTTGTTTGCTGTGTTCGACCTAAAACAGAAAAAGAGAAAGAGCAAAAATGTGGCCATGTGTAAGTCTTTATTATATTAAAACTAACACTTGTGGGTTTTTTATATAAAGGATAAATGTAATAGGAATAAAACAAGGAACCATATGGGGTCAAATAAAAGCACAACAGTGGCCATGGGTGCTCTGCTTTGTAGTGGTCAGTAAGTCAAGAAAACAAAAAAGAAAACGAAGTTATAGTCCACGGGAGTTTGAGTACTTTATAAAAATGCGACGCGTAATAGTATAATTTTCCTGTATAGATACCCATAATTGTAAAAGTTATCCCTAGAGCCAACGGTTCAATCAGCACTTTGAAAGCGTAAAAATGTTAACTCCTAAACGACAATACCCTTTTGACCAATTGCATAGTCTACTGCATACATTAATTTTTGAACGTAAACTCAGACCTTGTCATAATTATTTAGGTGTCTGACTGAGTTACTTTGACGTGCATTGAGCCACTATCTGTTTCAGACGATTTAAACCAACAAGAGTGAGTTTTCATAGCCCTACTCTACTATTTTTTAATCATCTTTTGAGAGTGAGAACATTGCTTATTTTAAACGTGTGGGATACAAGTACAATTATTCATTATTGAATTGGTCTATGTCCCAATTTAACCCAAGTTGTAATTGCCCGATTTAATTCATGACCGTCAATCTTTGTGACGCCCGTGATTGTTGTGGATAGATCTTATCGGGATTGACAATCCCTGTTTGTCTTGGCTGACATTTAGGTAAGCAAACTAGTTTCATTTGACGTCAGATTACGGGTAGTGTCCAGGGTTAGACACCTGCAAGGGCATTTACTCATTGTTGTTATATGATAACGCTTTGGTGTCATGAGCTTAGACAATAGTAATGCAAATTTTTATGACTTTGTATCTGTTATTTTGTCATATGGCGGATGTGAAATTTGTGATTACAATAACAATACATTTTCTGCTTAACACAAACCTATAAACTCACTAACTTTATGTTGACACTTTAGCAATGTTTTTCTCAGGTATTAAGAATGAAGATGCTATATGAAGTCTCATGCATTGCTGTCATTTTCTCGTTATCTGAAGATCACTTGTCCTATTTAAAACAATGTTGTATTGTCTATTTTATGCTTCCGCTGAATGTTAAACAATTTATTATTTCCTTATTTCAAGGTGGATCGTTTTCTTAAAATGTTCTCATATAGAGGTCGTTCTGTATTGCTTAGAAGTATGATAATCATGAAGTCACACTCCCTCGGTTGCCATTATACTCTGTAGTTTGGGGGTCGTGACAGATTGGTTTATTAGAGCTATGAGTTATAGCGAACTAGTTTTGCATTAGGTAGCATAGTCTATAACTCTTATCTTACTTACAGTGCCTTATTATGCTTTCTATTATATGTCATTGCCTAATTTCTCAAAATGAGAGGTACGTAGGAAATCGACATCTAAGGAAGAGTACATATATTAAACATGGGGTTAAATGTCGTAAATAGACATACATATGGAGGTACTTATAATTTAATTATGGGTTCATGTGTTATTAAGCATATGCATCATACTTAATATGGGTTACATGTGCATAAACAAGCTTAACTAGCGTATTTTGAAAAATACCTTATATCCAATTATTTCATCATTTTATTGTCTCAGCACATACAGACTTAACTGTCTGACCAAACAGTATTAACTTTAATACTGCCAGACTTAAGTTAATGCTGGCAGACTTAACTTGCCCTACCAGACTTAACTTCTATACTAACAGTACTAACTATTCAGCTATCAGTACTAACTATAACTAACAGACTTAACTTTAATACTAACAGTAGTAAGTCTGTTTACAATATTTTCCTAACAATATATGTTTAATAATAACTCCTTTTTATTCCAGGTTTAACTCATGCGTACACGAGTTTAAATATTAAATAAGGCAAAATTATTCTTAACGGAAATATAAATGTCTAATGTAAGCATGAGCTAGTGTGATAATAAATATATGTGATTGTACTTATAACAACAACTCATGTAATTCTTAATTAAAGTTTATATAAGGATATCTGAAAAAACATTTTTGAAAAACTTTATATTTTAACTTCATCAACGCTCATCGTGTGTTATTAAATCGCATATTGTGTACAACATGATATCAATAATTAAATTTAAATAACATCAACCTCAACATCTATATCAATTAAACAAAGTTAAATCTTTCATCTAACAAAAATCTTTACAAAATATAAATCAATATTAATACATAAAGAAACTTTTTTATGTAAAAACTCGTGCATGATTATTAGTTATATTTATATCATAATTACAAAATATTAAACACGATCAAATTTTTTTATGTTCATATAATAAACTAAAAGTTTAAAATAAATTTGATTCATGAGTAACCTCATATTTTTAAAAACTAGAATCACATACTTACATAATGACTTACTATATAATGTAATAGAACAAAATATATATCGTATTTGGACGTGCTATTGCTATTTTTCACTATGATTCTCAAAACGTAATGTCATGTATGGGTTACAAATTTATTATGTCGATTGCTTACAAACGCAATAACCACTATGAAGGTCCAAACACATTCAAATGAAGTACTCACTCCGTCCTAAAATAATTATCATCTTTTGACTTTCTGAAGTCTTTTGTTTTTCAACTTCGATCTTAAATATTTTTATCTGTGCTATATAATAATTTACATAAAATATATGAATGAATTTGTTTTTTAAATGTATTTTTCATCGATATAATTTGATATAACACAAACAAAAATACTAATGATTAAAGTTGATAAAGAAATACTTTAAAAGTTAAAAGATGACAATTATTTTAAGATAGAGGGAATAGATTATAAAAACCTGTAAAATGAAATATATCCATTAATATACCCTATTTCGAACAAGAAATATAAAAATTAATGTCTAAACGAGATTTGATTTATGTTTGAACACATGCGTGCACGAATATTATAACTATATATTAAAGAGTGGTATATTAAAGTTCACCACTCCTCGTGAGCATTAATTGCTCACATACGTATTTTTTATCCCACTTCGCGCGCCCACTTTCTTTCTTGAGTCATATCTTCTTCTACCTAAAATCATTTCGTTCATTCAGATATATTTCTCACTTGACGCGCCCTCTTTCTTTTTTGGGTCGTATCTTCTTTCACCTACAACCATTTCATTTATGCAGATCTCTTTCTCACTTTATTTGCTCTCATCTGATTTTGATGGGGTTATATGTGGTGCACAGTTTATTATGGTTTTGGTGTTTTGCATCTTTTCGGATGTTGTATAATCTGATGTTGTCGGTAAGGTGTGTTATTATGTTTTTTAACTGCATACAATTTTGATCGGGTTTCATTTGGGGTTTGATCGGGTTTATTTTTATGGTTTGTATGCATTATGTTATATTCTTTTTAATTGAAATGCAACTTTTATCAGGTTTGATTTTGGGGTTTTCTAAACATGATGTTATGTTGAACTGCATGCAGTTTTGATCGGGTTGAATGATGTTATGTTGTGTTATTATTGTTGTTTGCTTATTAGCTTATTTAAACTTTGGTGTAGGTTTTTCATCTTGATGGTTCAAATTGACCTGCATCTTAGCAGGGCATTCTTAGATTATGTTTGCAGCCATGGCGGGTTTCATTATTACTCGTGTTTTGGCGGGGCATCACTCGATTGTGTTTGCAGCCATGCCAAGTCTGATTATCAAATCGGGAGTCGTGAATAGTAATATAAGGCCCTTTAAGATATAGTTATAATGTTCATAAGCTTATTTACACTTTGGTATGGGCTTTTCATTGTAATTGTTCAAATTGACTCGTATCTTGGCGGGGAATTCCTACATTGTGTTTGTAGCCATGGCGGGTATTATTATTATTATGGTTGAAATTCGCTCATGTTTTAGCCAGGCATCACTTCATTATGTTTGCAGCCATGCTGGGTCTGATTATTAAATTATGTTTGCCGCCATGGTGGGTTTCACATCACTTGATTGTGTTTGAATGGCTTGGGGTTCCTTTGTTGGTGATGATGGTTTTACAGCGTTTTTGCATTTAGAATGTCAATGTTATTGTTGACTCAGACAATGGTACCATGTTTGCAGCCATGCTGTGTTTAATGCGGTTTTGTTTAATCCAGTAGCTACATGTCCGAGCCAAACTTTTTCCGTATCGATCGTTAATATATAATTATAGTGATGTTATATTCTTTTTAATTGAAATGCAATATGTGAAGAGATATGCACACTTTATTGAATAGACCCATATCTTGGCGGGGCATCACATAATTGTGTTTGCGGCCATGTTAGGTTTGATTTTTTGTAGTTATTGAAATTGACCCGTATCTTGGTAGGGCATCGCTTGATTGTGTTTGCAGCCATGGCAGATTTTATATATGTGGCTCTTAAAATGTGAGCGTTCGTGGCTTGGCTAGGTAAAATATAGCGTTTGCAGCGACGACGGTGACCCAAGAAAGAAAGTGGGCGTGAGAAATGGGATGAGTAAGATAGATATGTGAAGAGATATGTGAGTAATAAATGCACCACAGGGTTTATTGAGCACTGTTTCTTGGCGGGGCAGCCATGTTTAGATCATGGTTGCAGCTGTAACAATCTGTTATTTCAGGTCATTTTACGACTTCAATCTCGCCATTAAATATTTTTAGGGTTTTACGCATTTACTTTTAATTTCAATCGTTTAGTTAAATTGCGTAAACTATAAATCGACAATCAACGTAAACGGACATCAAATAACTAAAAGTTTACGTCAAGCAAGCGTTATATTATTTTTAGGAAAATAATAATTAACTTTTCATATTTTATTTTTATACGTTACGTAAAATATTTACGTTTCGCATTTTGGAACCTTTTTGCATACAAGTAAACCATTCTACCTATCTATACTCAATCAAATACCCACAATTATACGAATACCAAAAATTTATTATTTTTCTATACATAAACACATGTGGCCGGATATATACTAGTAAAACACAAAGAAATAGATTTTTAAGACTTGCCTTTTAGAAACACATGTGTTATAAACCAACACAAGCAACCTATCTTACAAAATTGAACTACTTCTTATATAATTCCATGCTTTCTTACACAAGCCCCCTCCCCCAATGGGCTCTTACACAACTAGTCATTCGAACACCAAAACTATGGTATTATTAAATGGTTTTGCAAGATATTTCAAGTATAAATAGGTTCCTATTACAAGTATTCTTTTACTTATCATATCAACTATCAAAAACCAGAAAATCCCCTCCTTATTACTTCATAACCCATGGCTCAAAACTCTCCCCCTAAATAATTCATAGTTTTATTTTTATAAACAATACAAGCATACAAGCATACAAGTGTGTTTAATGTTATTATCTAAGGTGTATCAAGTGATCTTACAAGTAAAATCAAGGATTTTCCAAGAAAAGAAATGTAGAATATATATATTATCTAAACTCATAATCAAATGACAAAGAACTAGAGAGAGAAAGTAAAAGGATGAACACTTTTAGAGAGAGAAAGGAAAGAGAGAATATTAGCTTAGTGAAATGAAAAAGTAAACAACCAACACCCTCTCCAAGCAATGAAGAGGGTACTTATACCACCTATGTGGTCGGCCATAGGCCTTGTATGGGCTTTCCATGGGCATTGGGCCTTTATACCTACTTGAGTTTCTAAAAACTATACTACGAGCTATCATACGATATTATGGTAGTGACCAATACTCTTCGTATTCCTAATAATCTCCCCCTAAGGGAGGTCACTCCATTTTACAAAACACATAATCCTAGCATACTATGCTTGTTATCAGTCTTGTGCTCGTAGTCTTTAAATATCAATCTTTAACTTGCGATATGTTGTAGTGATCTTTGACTTTAGGCTTGAACTTGTTCCTTTTAAGCTTGACTTGTAAATGATCTTTAGCTTATTAAGATCATCAACCAAACATAATCTCTGATCATCAACTTGTGATCTTTTGCCTTCTTGTGTACTTGTGACTTTCGGACCGACATGTTCATACTATACTTGATCTTGAAAGCTTGAATAAAACATCTTTCTTGAAGTTCTTTAACTATAACACTTTGTCGGTTCAAGAAGGACGTGTGGTATCAGAGTAGAGAAAGTCTTGAAACATGTACTTAAGCTTTCATAATGTCTTTATATGTTGGTCGAGTATGAGCATGTGGCTATGAATCTTGCCTTGTCTTATACCAGTTGCGGCTACCATCGGGATTTCCTGCATAATTAGGTTAGTGATAAACAACATATATGGACAAAAGATTCTTTGTTCACTTTTGTCGAATATGATTGCAATAACCACAGTTCCCCGTTAATCAGTATAAATATTGCCTGTGATCAGGTAGAATTCCGAAGAATCTCTTTGACAAGTTTCGCAGCTGCACTAGCCGTTCTCATTACCGGAGCGTCTCAAAGCAGAAAACTCGGTATGAGTGAACCAGTAAGACAAAGTCCCACTGATTGAATCAAAAATTGATTTGAAAATCAATCGACGTATCACTTTGCTAATGTGATTTTGTGACACATCGAGAGTTTTAAGCATTTTAAAATTCGTCAAGCGTCAATTCATAGTCTATACCGAATCGATATCCAGTGTCACAAGTTTGATCCATATATGATCTCACAAGTCACCTACCGCAGAGCTTGTTTGATGTTGGTTCTGGAAGGATTTCCATCGTCATTGTGAATACTTTAGTATCACTCTGATGTTTTGGCAATATCACAAGGATAATGTATAAGACTCTTAAGATATTACTTGTTTTCACAGTGTATGAAAAAAAAAATATTGTAATAGTGTCCTAGTGAGATTTATGGGTGATCTCTTTATTGGATCTATACTAAATAGTGCACATTTGGTTTTAGTAATCGAAGGCTGGAGCATACCCCCTGTCACCTTTGTCAAAACCAACTAACTCGAGTGATAAAGTTCCAATAGAAAATGTGTAATCTCCGTGAGAACAAAACAAGAAGTCATTTTGAGAGACCTTGAGTGAACTGGAAGGGTTGTGCATTGCATCACTGGGTCCATGATGACTATCTTCCATACCAGACAACAGCTTAGGTGTTTCTGAATAGATATGTCTTGACCCTGTTTTCTGGCCGAATTAAGGAGGCGTCCTTTCTTTCACCCTTTATTTTAACTATTCTTTTTCATTCTTCAACCCCTTCAATGCTTACCAAGACTTCATTACTAACACCTTGTTGGGTTTGTTCCAGTGTCAGCTCGGTCTTAGTCCGCATTTTCCCCTTTTTCTCACTTTTTCTCCTTTTTATCATACCTAAGGACTTCTATTCTAACTAATGGAATGTCCCTGGGTAGATCCCTCCGGTTCTGGCTGGATCATGGGAAAAAATACCTATACCTAACTACCTTATAACTCCAATTAATTAAATACATGGTCAGTCTTTTGGTATTGTTCTCAGCCTTAAAACCATTTAAAAACATCGATCAAGGTACTTTGATATTAATCAAAACATTTAGTACCTCGATGGTTTTTAACTTTCAAAATTTCCCTCCCTCGCATATGTGCATCGATATTCGAAAATGAAATGTTATCACATGGAGGTAGGAGTTCACACATGAGTCTTTAAGATCACATAATACAAGTTATATATATTTTAATCATTTTCTCCCCTTATCAAAAATGTCAAATCTCTTGATATTTTGGATATCAATTGATTCAAATATGTATGAAAAAATTTGGGGAGAAAAATGGTCTGATTATATATATTAAGCCGTATTGGAACATATTAATGCTTCCCCTCAATTTGTGAGGGTATTATATGGTGTTTGAGTACGTTAATTTGAAATTTTTTGAATTTACTAAGAAATTCATGAAAATTCATACTCAAACACTATATATGCCTAATTTTATTCTTACACTATTTATTCACATATTCACAAGTTTTATAAATACAAAAGAATGACCTGAAATGGGATAAGACAAAGTATGACAAAGTCATATTGTCCGTTCAAGCAGTCTGAGGTCTTCCTCGTAATCTCTCCCACCGACAAACTTCTCCAAGTTCCTCATTAATCTTCTTTCATACTACAGCTTATCGATAGCCTTTATCATGATGTGAGACCGCTTTCTGTCTAAGTTACTCCATCTTCTCTTTGGCAAGTAATCCATCCTCAGGTTTAAAGCAACATCATGAAGAACACTTCGAACATATGTGAGTGTGCCGTCACTGAACTTGTAGAGTTCATACGAGCGCATCAACCTGTTTCTTTTGTACTTGTTTAGATAGATGATTCTTTGGGGATTGTTGTATGCAGTGAATGGAGTTCTGTTGGAGATGTCAGACCTGAATGTCTCTGGCTTGGTGATATTCAGCTTCTTCTGGTAGCTTTCGACTCCTAGTTGAAGGTCTTCCACCCGCTTAAGAATGACAACACGTCTGGTAAATATCAGTAATGCCACACCCAGGTCGAAAATGACATCTCTTTCTAGATTGGAGACTTTCTTTTGAACCAATAGAAGCAATGATAAGTGTAGAATACACATATCCGTTTGTACCTAAAATAACCCAATTAAACCCAAAACATACCAAAAATGGCAAAAATATGCTTGTATTTGTGTTTTGTGTGTGCAGGTACGGATAAATCAAAAAATCATAAGAAAACAGTCAAAAAACGAGCAAACACGGACACAAGAATCAGAAGAGTACAAAAAGAAGCCAAAGATCCAAAGCCGAAGCCAGAAATGTCAAGCCTCAGTCAAATCCAGTCAATCATTGGTCAACAAAAGTCAACAAGATCCACAATATTTCATTTTAACCCTCAAAGTTTCACAAAAGTCTAAAAAAGCCCCTCACCTCTTAATGGGCCTGAAAAACCCTAAAAGTCCTCACCCGGATCCATTTGGCCCAAAAGCTCATTCATAAGCCCAAGTCCCTAACCTATTTTCCTTTTTTATAAACACAAGGGCCAGTCTTGCAATTTTCGAAAGTCCCTTTATAACTAAATAAGGGAAAAGAAAAGAGAAGGGCTAGAATTGCATTTTCCTCAATATATAACCAATTTAACTGTCGAAAATTGGGCGCCAAATCCATTTACTGTTCACCCTTCGTCTCTAACATTAACCTAGGGTAAATCAAGGGGGTTTTCCAAATTAAAGGGTTAAAGGGTCAATTAAGGAGCTCATAAGTGCAAGGCAATGGTCAAATCAGTCTTTCCAAGGGATTCATTAGCTCAAGCTCAAGACAAAGCCACGTCAATCATGGAGGAAGCACAAATTTATGTGGGGTTTACACTAAAATCACTCTCAAAGGAAGCACAAGCTGTCGCATCAAGGAATGACAGCTTGGCAATCCAAGAGTGTACACAATTTGATCAAACGGCTATGAATCAATCCCCAATGATTGAAGAATCCAACGGGCTTGATTAAGAGGAGCGTGGGCAAGGCAAGAGGGTCTGGAAGCTTCTCCAAACACCTATAAATAGGCCTCACTCTTCACACACACAAAAAGAGTTTTTTTTACAAGTAGCTTTTAATTTAGTTGTAGCTTAAATTTCAAATTCTTAGCTTAATGATGTTTTAATCTTGTAATTTTCCTTTAAAAGTATTGTAAGCCAGTTTTATTTTAATGAAATTCAGTTTTTCTTAATCTCTCCTAATTTCTTTTTCATATGCTCTCTTAACTAAGCTAAATTCTCTCAATAAGCTCTTAATAAGCTCTTTTAGTCTATAAGCTGAAATAGAGCTTAATCAATTCAGAAATAAGCCTTACTAAACCTTAAACCAGTCTAAATTACATTTACTATAGAATGCATTGGAATTGAGCTTTTGGAAAGGGATCTTAACTTGGAAGAGATCCCAAGGATTTATACCCTATCTTATTAATAAGCTAGGGAGCTTTTAGCTGCTCTTAATCAAGACCTTTTGTTTAGCTAAAGGTTCAAGTAAGCTTCTCTTTTCCTTCTTCTCTAATTTCAGTTTACACTACTTAGTTATAACTTAAATGCTTATTATTGCTTATTTGCTTATTCTCTGTGCTTATTAGAACTTATTTGAGTTTAATTTAGCTTAATAATCTAAGATATTCATCTGTTTTTGCTATTGATAGATTAGATCTTTGTTTTTCATGAATTGGTCATAAAACTCATAAAAAGCCAAAAATATTAGAATAGATTCTAAGATCTTGCATTATAGCTTAATTTAATAGTGTAATTTTGCTTAAATTAGTTGTTAAAAGCTCCTAGTTACCTGATAAAAAAGAAAATAAATTCATATAAAAAAGTTTTACTATTATAACTCTAACATCATTTACACTTAACTCTAATCTACAAAAATAAGACTATACACAACACTCTATGTTTCTATCTAATATTTTGGATCTTCTAAGGTTTAAAATACGTTAATCTATACATTCTAGCTCAGCTAGAATGAATTAGTTTTAATTCATGGTGTTGGAGAGGTAGTTAAGCTGAGAGAGGTCAGACTCAAAACAGCTAGAACATAGTAGTGCTATCGGATCTTATTACTATAATTAAGCTACTGTGACTATAAGATATTGAGCATTGGGCTGTCATGCAATGATAACGAGTTCAAGGTCATATACAGAGGGAGAGCATGGGATGCAGAAAGATTGTGGGAGAGACTGCGTGTGGGGGTGGTATGCTTTTGGCATAAGCAAGTTTGAACCATCTAAAACCAAAACTTTTGTGCAAAACCTTTTAAGACAGCTTTGAATTTAATTTATGAGAACATAGGAAATAATTTTCATAAAATAGATTTGAAATTTAGAAGGTTTGAGCTTAATATAAGAGTGCCAGCACCAGGGCATTTTGTCTTAAACCTTTAGCTTGTGAAAATTTGATCTAAGCCCTCAAAGGCTTAGATCTTGCTTGCATTTTACTTGTACACTCTACTTGAGTGTTTCTAAGTGCAAGGATTTCCCTTAGGAAACCTGCATTTTTGATTTGCACTTGTGCAAAGTGCACCAGTACTAACAAGAAGTTAGTACTGCTGTCACTTTTAGCCTAATTTGTAGTTAAGTAAAAGTAAGTCTTAGGTGCTTAGGTTCAAATAGGAATTAGATTAGTTATAGCTTAATATAGATTAAGTCTTAATTTACATTTTCTAGCTTATTTACCTAGCTTAATTCTGCTGAAAAAAGTCACTCTAAAAACCATAAAAGCCAAAAACAGTACTTAGGAATTTTAGAATCTCAATTTGTTAATTTAGCTTATGACTCTAGATTTTATAGCTTATACAGATAGATTATAAGTAGTTTAATAAGACCTCAAAGTTTTAGAGTCCAGTTTAGCTTTTTAAGGTTTTTAGCTTAATTGGATTTTGTGCCTTTAAGTGTCCTTACTAAGTTTAGCATTTTCATCATCATTTTCAGTTGCCTTAATGTGTTTCCAGCTCTTATTTCTTTTCATTTTTAGATTAAGCAACTTAAAAGCTTTTTAGAACACTTTTCCTTTTTAGATTTGAGCTTAATTTGAGCTGTTTATAGCTGTTTAAGTAAGAATAAGCCAAAACCTTACTTACTATGACAGCAGCTTTGATAAGCTGTTTTAGAGCTTATTACTAGTTATTACTTAAGCCCCATTTATTAAAAAAGCCTTTTTAGTGTCCTTATAATACCTAGTATTTAGTTTTTCTTAAAAGTCAAAAATAGAAAAAATAGCTAAAGGGTATGCCACCAACTCGTTTTAATTGTTCCTTGCTTAATTGTCGCAAAAGGGTTTGCCCACACTCCATTTTAATACCTAGGGTTAAACTAGTTTACTTCTTAATTGTCGCGTTTTTAATTGTTTCTCGTATTTGTTTAATTGTTTAGTACCTTTAATTTTCCATTTTAATGTTTTTTTAGTAGTTATAGCTTATCAAATCATCTATTTTCTTATTCAAATCATAATACGGACTTAAACAAGGTTTCAATTTCACTAATCGTTGGGGACACGACCCGGGTGATCATAGTTGCCCGGTTTAATATACGTATTATATATTATATTATATATATTTTTGAGAGTGAATTTTACCAAGGGTAACTTGGTAATTTTCTTAATTGCTCTTAGGTTTATATTATATTGTGATATATTTTAGGTATATAAAACTGCTATCAAGTTTTTGGCGCCGCTGCCGGGGACTAGTGTTTAAGATTCCTTCGTTTTTAGTTTATTTGGTTTGAAGATCCTTTCACCCTCGAAAGTTTCATTCTTGTTTTATAATTCAAAAATCCAAAAAAAATCATAAAATATAAAAAAATAAAAAATATTTTCCTTTTCTTTTTAGTATAAGTAAAAGATAAAAAAATAGAAAAAATCAAAAAATATAAAAAATATTCCTTTTTAATTAAAGAAATAAAAGTCACCAATTGGTAAAAATACCAAAATATAATATTCTCAACGGAGGTATTATCATTTCAATTTCCGGTGAACTTGTTGGTTCCCAAATCGAACTAAAGATTTAACACTTGCCATTTGTGTCTCTACGAAGTACGGCTCACCTTGAAAAGCAATTTTCAAGAGCTACCGTGAAGTAGTTGATTATTTGGTTTAAGTCTCTTCCGTGTAACCGTTAAAATTCATTGTAAAAAAAAAATTAGTGTAAAGTTTTGCTTTTTGATTTTTAGTTTTTCTTTTTATGCGCACTCGTTCGCAATCTCGAAGACGTCGACAACAACAAACTCTTCATGTTGTGTTGAAAAATTATGCTTTAGAAGATCCAATTGTTGAACAAAACGTTGTACCAATGGCCGATAATCGAACATGGCCCAAATGTTACAAGCACCCATCGAGGGGTATGAAGATGCTATAGTTGTTCCACCAATTAATGCAAACAATTTCGAGCTTAAACAACCTTTAATCAATCTTGTGCAAAGTAATAAGTTTACGGGTAGACAAGACCCTCACAATCACCTTCGATTTTTTAACAAGGTCACTTCAACGTTTAGACATCCCGAAGTTCCGAACACTTCGGTAAAGCTTTTGCTTTTTCCTTTTTCTCTAGACGGTGAAGCCCGAGATTGGTTAGACAAGGAACCTCCAACCTTCAAGTTCAAGTACTTTACCAAGCAATACCATCCCAAATCCTAGGAACGAAGCCAAGGCAATTACGACTCGTAGTGGTGTTTCATACGATGGACCTCCGATTCCACCGCCGGTGGTGGAAAAGGAAAGTGAGGTGACAAAGGATACGGAGCTACCGAGCACCGAAGACATCCAACCTCCTCCATCCGTCCAAGAACAAACCAAAGACAAAGAACCAATCAAAGAACCTTCTTTCGTTGCTAACAAAGCCAAACCTAATTTGCCTTACCCGTCGAGACTCAACAAACAAAAGATTCGTGAAAAAGATGACATTCTTTCTTCAAAGTTTATGGAAATCTTTCGAAACCTTCATTTTGAGATTAGTTTTGCGGATGCTCTCATCCATATGCCAAAGTTTGCGTCAATGTTTAAGAAGATGTTAAATAACAAAGACAAGTTGATCGAATTAACCAAAACACCGTTGAATGAAAATTGTAGTGCGGTTGTCCTAAAAAAGCTTCCGGAAAAGCTAGGTGACCCCGGTCGATTTCTCATTCCATGTGATTTTTCGGAGTTCGATAGTTACTTAGCCCTTGCCGATTTAGGTGCTAGTATCAATCTCATGCCTTTATCCATTTGGAAAAAGCTTCAACTCCCGGGCCTAACTAAAATAAAAATGGTGTTAGAATTAGCCGACCGTACAATTTCCAAACCAACCTGTGTTGCCGAAAATGTTTTTGTCAAAGTAGGGAAGTTTTACTTTCCTGCCGATTTCGTTATGCTTGATTTTATAGCCGATCCTCGAGTACCGTTAATACTCGGGCGACCCTTTCTTAGGACGACTCATGCTTTAATCGATGTTTACGAAGGAGAGATTACTCTTAGGAACGATGATCAATCTTTAACCCTTAAATGTGGTGATGAACCTTCCATTTCATACAACAATCTCGAATCGTTGAAGAAAGTTGATTTAATTTATGTCACTTGTGAAATTTATTCACAAGAAGTACTTGGATTTTCCGATTCCGTTGCTTACAAAAATCCTTCTCCGTAGTACGATCTGATTGTTTCCACTTCATCTCCAATACTTACTCCTTTTGATGAAAGCAATTTTCTACTCTTTGAGGAAGCCGATGCTTTTATAGCAATCGATGATGAACCAGTTTCACCAGTTTTCAATGCTACGTACTATGATCCCGAGGGTGACATTCTCATTCTTGATGCACTTCTCAACAGTGATCCATTACCTTCACCAAACCAAGGAGATTACTATCCCGGAATTCAAAAAGATCTTAAAGTTGTTGAACCAAAGAAGTCTTCACTCGAACCAAAAGATGAAATTCCCGAAGTCGAACTTAAAGAGTTACCTCCGCATCTCGAGTATGCGTTTTTAGAGGAAAATAACAAGCTTCCAGTCATAATTTCAAAAGAATTAAGACAAGATGAAAAAACCTCACTCATTAATGTTCTCAAAACCCGAAAACAAGCAATCGCTTGGAAACTTTCTGATATCCGAGGCATAGATCCAGAGTTTTGCTCTCACAAAATCCTTTTAGAAGATGATTACGAACCTTCAGTCCAACATCAAAGGAGGGTTAACCCTAAAATCCACGACGTCATCAAGAAAGAAGTAGAAAAACTTCTTGACGCGGGATTAATTTATCCGATCTCGGATAGTCCATGGGTTAGTCCGGTCTATTGTGTTCCTAAAAAATGTGGTATGACTGTTGTTAAGAACGAAGAAAATGAATTGGTGCCTACAAGATTAGTCACGGGATGGAGAGTTTGCATCGACTATCGAAAGTTGAACGAAGCAACTTGTAAAGGCCATTTTCCGTTACCATTCATGGACCAAATGTTAGAGCGATTAGCCGCCAACGAATTTTATTGTTTCTTAGATGGTTTTTCAGGGTATTTTCAAATCCCAATTAATCTTAAAGATCAAGAGAAAACTACTTTCATGTGCCCATACGGAACTTTCGCATACCGTCGTATGTCATTCGGTTTGTGCAATGCACCCAGAACTTTTCAACGTTGTATGATGGCCATTTTTTACGACATGATAGAAAAAACGATGGAAGTCTTTATGGACGATTTTTTAGTTTTTGGAGATTCTTTTTCCTCGTGTCTTGCCAATTTAGATAAAATGCTCAAAAGGTGTTAAGACACCAAATTAGCACTAAATTAGGAAAAGAGCCATTTCATGGTTAAAGAAGACATTGTTTTAGGACATAAGATCTCTAGAAAAGGAATTAAAGTTGATAAGGCCAAAGTTGATGTAATTTCTAAGCTTCATCATCCAACAACCGTTAAAGGAATTCGAAGTTTTCTTGGGCATGCTTGATTCTATCGAAGATTTATCAAAGACTTTTCTAAAATCTCTCGACCCATGACCCATCTCTTAGAGAAGAACACTCCTTTCATTTTCTTGGAAGATTGCATTCTTGCTTTTCAAACATTGAAAAAGAAGTTAACCGAAGCTCCAATTCTCATTGCTCCGAATTGGGACCAACCTTTTGAAATCATGTGCGATGCAAGTGATTATGCAATAGGTGCGGTCCTAGGACAAAGGATTGAGAAGCATTTCCGACCAATTCATTACGCTAGCAAGACCATGACCGAAGCAGAGACAAACTACACAACAACGGAGAAAGAGATGCTTGCAGTTGTTTATGCTTTTGAGAAGTTTCGATCATATCTAATCATGAACAAGAGTGTTGTTTACACGGACCACTCCGCTTTGAAATACCTCTTCAACAAGAAAGACGCCAAAGCAAGATTGCTTCGATGGGTCTTACTTCTTCAAGAATTTGATTTTAAAGTTATCGATACCAAGGGAGCTGAAAACTATGCAGCCGATCACCTCTCTCGTCTTGAAAACCCTTACGAAAATACTTTTGATCCAAAAGAGATTACCGAGACTTTTCCTTTAGAGACTTTAAGTGTGTTAACTTCTAAAGACCAAAGTACCCCGTGGTTCGCCGACTTTGCTAACTACCACGCGGGGAAATTCATTAAAAAAGGAATGTCGACTCAAGAGAAAAACAAGTTCTTTAAAGATGTAAAACATTACTTCTGGGATGACCCTTTTCTTTTCAAGACTTGTGCGGATCAAATAATCCGAAGGTGTGTAGATGGCAAAGAAGCTCTCGAAATTCTCGAAGCTTGTCACAGTGGACCCACCGGGGGACACTATGGTGCCAACTTTACCGCCAAGAAGGTTTTTGATGCCGGTTTCTTTTGGCCTACGATTTATAAGGATGCCTTCGAATTTGTCAAATCTTGTGATGCATGTCAAAGACAAGGCAAAATCTCTCAACGTGATGAGATGCCTCAAAATGCTATCCAAGTTTGTGAAATTTTCAATGTATGGGGTATTAATTTTATGGGACCTTTCCCATCGTCTAGAGAAAATGTTAGGATTAATGTTTTCTCAACTTAGTACCGACAGTACAAATAGTTAGTACTGTCAGTTATACTTAGTACCGATAGTACAAAATAGTTGGTACTGTTAGTTAGTTAGTACCGTTAGTAGAAAGTTAGTTAGTACCGTTGAGAAGATATTTAAAAGATATTTATGAGATATTTTAGAAAAAGATATGTAAGCCTTTTAGGGTTATCCTTGATATATAAAAGGAACCCTAGGCATAGTTAGACGAGAGTGATCATAGAATTCTACACAAGATAATACAGAACACATAATTATCATAGTTAGCAATCTGTAATTTATAAATGCTTATATGTATATTAAAATTACCCGGGATTTTGCCAAACAAAAGCCAAGAAAATGCCAAAAGAATAGAAAAAATGTGTGCTTTTATGTCTATTGTGCAGGAAAGGATAAAAAGGACAAAAAGAAGCAAAATCAGTCAAAAAAACCGACAAGAAACGGGAAAAGACAAAGTCAAGAGTGAAGAATGAAAGAAATCAAAGCCGGATCAGTCCGATACAGCAAGGAAGGAAGTCAAAGGCCAAAATAATAAAGCCAAGGACTAATAATGACAAGTGTTCAAAGTTTAAAGGCCAATTTTGAAGTTTTGAAGTTCAAGGACTAAGATTGCAAATAGTGGAAAGTTTGTTTATAAAGAGAAAAGGGAGATAAAAACCACAAGGGCCGATTTTGTCATTTTCAAACTTGTTTTATATCTACAATTTGGACGGGGAAATCGCAGGGACCATTTGTGCTATATCTTCAAAGTTTTAAACAGAAAACGCGTTTTTAAAACAACTCTAACAAACTCAACAAACTTTCCCGCCCTTTTTCGTTAACAATCCCAATCACCAAATCCACTCCCCCCGCTCCTCTATAACACTCAAGCTCGTTCATAAACCTCCTCCACATCATTTCGACCACGTGTCAACATTTAATTGGATCAAACACCTCATCAAATTCATCAAACGACTACAAATGACTCGAAAATGATCAAGAGCCAAGATTAATTGGAAGTTTCGAGAATTCCACTCCTCTCTTCTTCAATCCTCTATAAATAGAAGCTTAGGGCTCATATTTTTTGGTTGTTGTTTTTGTTTTAATTTTCAGTTTTGTAATTCTCTCAATTTTAAGCTTTTTCTTTCAAACTTTTAGCAAATTAGCTTTAAGCTTTTGTACTTTCCTTCTTTCAACTTGTACTTAATTCAATTGAGCAATACAATTCAGTTTTCACGTTTAATTGTACTTTGATTTCAATTTTAAGCCAATTTCACTCAATAAGCTCTTAATAAGCTCATTTGAGCTTATTCCTATTCATAAGCTCAAGTTTAGTTATAATTCTGTTTTTAGAGTTTCATTTACTCATTTGAATCAATCGGAATCAAAATCATGATTACTTGAGGTGTTTTGAGTTTACTTTGAAGCAACAAGGAGTAATAAGCTTTTTAAAGCTTATTGAGCTTTAAGCTGAGGTCTAGAGGCAAGGTGCCACTTAGGTACAAGTTTATAAGCCACTCACTCAGATAGAGTGGCTTAGTGACTGAGACAACAAGGATTCAGGTTCTATTTTCTATATCTCATTTTGGCAAACTCGTAGCTTAATACAAACTGCTTATTCTAATGAATTCTCATGTTAATCCTGTTTCATGTAGCTTAATTAGCCTATAGGTGTTTTGGCTTAAAGCTGTTCTAGTTATAATCATTTTTATCTTTCATTCCTTTAAAACTGTCATTGTTAGCTTAATAAGCTAGCTGAAGAAGTAGCTTATTTTCATTAATAAGCTTTAGGTTTTATAGCTTAAAATGCTTAAGTAGGTGAATTTTAGTAAGAGTAGATATAAGGTTTTGTCAGATTTAGTTTTCAAATAGATTTTAAGCTCTATTTAGTTTTGACAGTCATATTAAAGGAGTGTTTGGATTTAGTTTTATTTGACTTGTAAAGTCAACTTCACTATGTCAAAGCTATTCATTTAGTTGTGTTAGGGTAGTATATCAAGTTTTAAGTAGATTTTAAGAGTTAAATTGTTGAATTTCAAAGTTTAGAGTTTAAAAAGCTTGATTTTACACCAGGACAGTTTATTTGTGTAAGTGAGTTTAGAATTTAGTTTCTCACAGCTCTCTAATGATCAAGTTGTGTTAATATAGCATTAGATACATTTAGTTAATAGATTCAAAAAGTTTTCAGTTAAAATTTTAGCCTGCAAGTAGGAACTTTGCCAATTGCATCAGCAAACAGCAGTGTAAACTGCTGTTGCTTGTGAACTTTTAAGCATACTTTGAGCATTCATAAGTAGGTATTAGAATTTAGAATTTAGCATATTTTTAGAATTCCATTAGCTTATTACTTTTCATCATTTAGTTTTCAATTTTAAGCATTTTAACTAGCTTATTTTTCCTGTCAAAGGTAGCTTAATAGCATATTTGGATTTCAGCATTATTGCAATTTGAATTTTCATTTCTAGTTGATATATTGAAATACCTTTTATCTAGGTTAGTCATATATCACTAGCATAGCCTATTTCCAAAGTTTCAGCATTTAAGGTTCAGTAATAAGCTTTTTAGCTTATTTGAAAAAGCTCAAAACAGTTTCAATATAAAACTAGTACTTTTTCATTTCAATTTTCTTGTTCAATTTGTTAATTCTTAGCAAATTTTTGTTTAGATACCTTTAGTATACATCTTAGTCTACAAATAGCTTCTTTTAGTTTCCATTTTCATCTAGTAAATAGCAAATAATAAGCCAAAGTCTAAAAGCTAGTTTAAAGCCTTTGTTTCTGTAACAGAACTAAAAGCTAAGTTTTCTAGCCTATTGAGTTGTTAAAAGTCAAAAGTGCTTTCATTAATGTTGTAGAGAATAAGTTGTTCTATAAATTTATAGTTTTGAGTTTTTTTTTTCTAATTCTCACTTTTTAATAAGTCAAAAATAAGCTAAATCGTGAGGTCTGTTTTGTACATTTTCCATAGTTCAGGGTTAATCGTTTTCAATAGAGTGTAAATTCTAGAAAGTTCGCCCGCCTACCCTTTACTTTCCTTAATAGCAGTTTCTACCCTGTCTTTTGTAAAAGAATAAAATAGATTTAATTTTCAGAAATTAGTTTAATAAAATTTAGGGTTTAGTTTTAATCAATCAAATTAGATCTCAATTAGAGTATAAAATTTGGGGTTTTTTGTGTCATTAAATTTTTGCACCATTCTAGTATTTTAAAATCATTTTTCCATAATTTTCTCATTAAATTTGTAATTTCTAGGAATTAAAATAGATTTTAGTGAATTACTTTTTCTTAGATAATTCATAAAAAATAGAAAAATAGATAAAAAATTCCAATTCTTTTTCCTAAAATTTTCTTTTTAAATTTGTGATTTTTAGGTATAAAATTTGTTAAAATTCGTGCCTTAGATTTTAAATTTCAATTTTAGCTCGCGTTTTTACGATTCGTGCATTTAAATTTCACGTTAGTTAATTGTTTTTAATTCGTGCTATTATATTTTGTAGTGTAATCAATAATTCAAAAATTCCTTTATCATTCTTAACTCGAATCCGAATATTCCAAATTCTCAATTCACGATTTCGTTGGGACACGACCCGAGTAGTACAATACTTCCCGGATAAAAATATACAAATTGTGTTTTCTTTAGTGAGATTTTTACCTTATATTTCTCTTGATTGAGAAGTATTTTGGATAGAAATTTTCACGGGATTAATACTATAAGTATATAAATTTGTTTTAGTACAACCAAATTTTGGCGTCTCAATATCGTCATCGCTCTCCTCATAAACAAAAGAATTAACAAGTGGCTCAAGGGTAGGAGTACCAAGATTCATCATCATACTAAGCTCGTGGAGACTCATCTAATGAAGAGGCGGATGAACGATAGGGTACTGCGAAGGTTGGTCAAAATCGGATGAGTCAAAATTGTTATAAGAATTAGATTCATAGAAAACCGGGTTCCTAGTTTGACAATCAGAACTAAAGTGCGGACCTCCATAGACTTCAAAACAACCAAACTGTTGTGGCTGACTCGGAGAATAATATGGAGGTTGGTCATAACCAAAATTTTGATTGTAACAAGGAACCTACTCATAGACGGGCATGTTCTGTGTTTGACAATCAAAACTATAATGCGAGCCTCCACAAACCTCACAATAGTCAAACTGTTGTGGCTGACTCGGAGAATAATATGGAGGTTGGTCATAACCAAAATCTTGATTGTAACAAGGATCCTGATCATAGACGGGCGTGTTCCTTGTTTGACAATCAAAACCCGAGTGAGGGCTTCCTTCACAAAACTCACACGAGTATGTCTCGATATAGTGTTGCGGGTGTTAGTTAAAGAAATTAGGTGTTTCATTGTAGGAATAAAGTTTTTTGGTCATAGACAAACCCATTTCCCGACCCTACCATGCTACAACCAGAACAATTTCCATCATTTTGAGGGCCTCCACAACATGAGAAACTATATTGGCCATAAAATATTTGTCTTTCAAATTGTTTCAAAACTTGAGAAAGTTTTGCCGCTTGCTTATTTAAAGCTTCCCAGTCAGACATGGCGAATAAAGAACTAAACGGATAAGAGGGTAAAGAAGATAAGAATTAAATGAAATAAGAGGATAAAGGAAAATATTTTTGAAGCTTTTTATATGTATATATAATAAAAAGAAAAAGAAAAAGAAAAAGAAAGTAGAAATGTAAAACATTTTTGGATTTTTAATATAATATATAATAAGAAAGAAAATATTTTTGGATTATATATATATATATATATATATATATATATATATATATATATATATATATATATATATATATATTATTTCCTGTTAGATGTAATAATGACTTTAGGAAAATTAATAATCAATCTTCCAAATGTCGTATCCACGGCAAGAATTGAATTGAGATTCACGTTAATGTTTTTATTTGCTGCTTGATTATCAAATATTTTGGTTTTGATTTTTATACTAATATAATAACAAGCTAAAATAATATTGAAATATAACTAAAACGGATATGCTTGTCAAGTGAGGCGAAAAGATCATTAAGTGAAGGAAAGAGTTAATAGAGAATTAGTGCCCGTTAAAAAAAACTGTTTTCTCACAACGTTGGTTTATTTTGAAAATAATCCTTTATTTTTGTACAAATTACTCGATTAAATGTTGATGAATTAATACCCGTAAAAATATTATTTTCTCATAACGTTGGTTTATTTTAAAAATAATATTTTATCAAGTTATTGATTACTAAATTTTATGTTCAATTATTTCTCCGGATTTTGCCCTTTAAAATAATCAAATAAGAAATCTAAATAATCCGAAAATTATTAATCAACAAATCTCTTTTTAATC
Source organism: Tanacetum coccineum (assembly GCA_026074375.1). Taxonomy (NCBI): domain Eukaryota; kingdom Viridiplantae; phylum Streptophyta; class Magnoliopsida; order Asterales; family Asteraceae; genus Tanacetum; species Tanacetum coccineum. Next base: position 41,996 of record BQNB010008791.1, read on the forward strand.
CACACTTAATTCACTAAACGATACTCACTTAACAAGCATATATAAATCTACTCGCTAAACATGGCAACTAAACTAACAATAATAACAAACATATTAAGCTAATAAAGATATAACTACTAATTATGGGAAAAGGAAAAGAAAGTAGAACCCGAATGACGAAACCGATAAGAATAAAAACCACCTGATCTAATAAACTATCAAAATACTTAAGTTTAAGTGCTTAAAGCATTAAACTCGAGATATTTAGCTAGCTTAATAGACCCTTAAGCTCCACGCCTCATGAGTTGAACCGATCTCAACAAACAAACGAGGGTTAAGACAAATTAGAATAAGCTAATATTCCTCTTAATCCAAAATGAACTAATTTAACCAAATCTATTTCGAAGAAACTATTAGACGAAGTTTAATCAAGCCAAAGTAAAACCATTTATAACTACTTCATATCTATTCGAAATCAGCCAAGTTATAAGCAATCTGAACCGAAACCAATCAAGCTTTAAGGAAATAAGCTAAACCTTATTAAACCAAAATAAGCCGAGTACATTTTAACAATACCGCAACCTAGAATAATACGCTCAATAAGCTAACCAAATTAACCTTTCTATATGAAATAATATCCGAACCAATAAGCAAAGACTCGAGCAAGCTACTAACCGCTGGTACCAACCCGAATTCAAAACTACTTTTTAAACCACAAATAAGCTCATTGAAGGATAGGCAAACGAAATAAGCTACTCTAAACCATAAGCAATACTCGAACATAAGCGATACTCAGACCGAAGCTATGATAAATAAGAGAAAATGGAAAGAAAAACAACAATCGATAACAAAACTCAACCTGGGGAATCTCTTCAAAAACTTTCGAATCATCAACAATCAACCAACCGGAAACATACTTCAATAATTCAAACGATGCATAACAATTTAAATCCTAAGCTATTATAATAAACCGGATGAAAAGAAATACATATGAGAATGATATAATCTACTCCTACTTGCTACTACTATCCTACTACTAAATCTACGAAAAAATGAAAAACAAAATGAAAAGATAAGAAAATGATCTATTTGAAAGCCTCTTGTTGCATTTTTATAAAGCAGAAATGTAGGGCTTATGGTCTAACTTCTATTTGTTGGGCCTTACGTTGCACACTAATGATTTGCTGGGCTGAGCTTTTTACTTCTATTTTCTGGGCTGAGATCATTTCATATAAGTCTTGGGCCGGTTTGTTTAAAGAGTTGAGTATTCTTGAGCTAATAATAAGTATGGGTCGGTCTGGCCCATATAAATGGTGTCGGGCCTGCCCAAAAAGAGATAAAGGCACCGCCAGACTCGTAATTCCATGCTCTTTCCAATGGCATGCTCGGGGAGTTTTTTCGACTTCGTCTTGATCTCAAAAAATGCGTAAACATCATCAAATCTTATCCAAAAGTCATCGTTTTTGCATTGTTTTCAATCATTTGTACCTGCAAGACCTAATAACACAATACAAACATATTTGCAATATAATTAAGCATATTTCCTGGTTATTAGTCCGTTTATTAGTGTTTTTTTCAGGGCTAAAATGATGTGTGTTTAAGCATACATCATAAACCGTTAGTCTTACCTCGGGAGGGGTGTCCCGCGATTGGACTCCGGTGTAAGAGTAAGTATCTTAGACTGTAAGTAGTGTATGTATATGTATGTCATCCAAAACGTACCTTGGAAGTGTTTTAGTTGTTCCTTTTATAGGCTAATGTCGCTATCAGTTGCATAGGTCACACGATGACGTCCCCTCTATTAACCAGTGGATAATAGAGGGGTTGTCTTGGAGTTAACATTACTCTTTGCATTGTAGCAGCCTGGGTTAGCGTGCTCATTGTTTGTTATCCCTTTTTGGTGGGCTGACGGTCTCTTCCAGTTCCCCATGCAACGCTCTTTACTCTGTTTAGTTGAGTCACGAGTATCCTTTCGTTGGGAAGTGTTCCGTGACTGTGGATGGGCCGCGGCCATTGCGGTCACACTTTTGTAGCTGGTCGCGCGATGCCCGCGAGCGGATCATGATTCTAGCGGGTTATGATCCTTGGGGGTTGCGGTCCTGGCAGGTCAGACTTGTCTAGGTTTCTGGCCTTTTATTTGTTCCATTGGCCCAGCTTCGAGGTCCGAACGATAGTATACGTCATCATGTCCCCCTAGCCTAGTATGTTTTTCGTGCGTGCGGAAGATACTACTAGACTTGAGATCTATGCTTACGGCGGCCCCTACTTCCGGGTCGCGTCGTCTGATGGGTAGGTGGCTCTAGGCACTGTGCCTTATTTTTAGCCACATAACTTCGGACTGATGCGACGTTTAGTTAGACGTGTCAATCATCGTGGCAGTTTGCTTTCCTTCATCGTGGTCGTTCAGCAGTGATCTGTAGACACGTGTCTTCATCTCGTCATTCAAGGTTTTTACTTTTCAGATCTGTATAAATACCCTTTATTTTCACCGTCTTTCTTCCTCAGCTTTTACTGCATTTTTTTTGCTTTTTAACTTCTAAATATCCAGATCATCTTTCATGTGTCCCTCTTCGCTTATATGTGCGTCAGTAGTAACAGGTTAGGTTTCTTTTTCTCTTTGATTTTTCATTCCTTCTTTGCAATGGTTGGTAGTTCGATCTATACTATACATTTGTGTTAACCCAAAAGGAATTAGACCTTCATTGTGTTACGTATGGTATTGCGACTGATCTATGGCCGGAATTACCTGATCATAATACCATTATCAAGGATAGCCCGCCGGGGAAGATAGGCATGTATCCCCGCTTTGTCGAGTTTGCTAACTTATGTATTCCTTTGTCGAAGTTCTTACTCTGCGTCCTTGAGTACTATCAAATTAATTTGTCACAACTATCAGTTATCGGTGCGGCAAAGATAAGTCACTTTGAGCTTATGTGCCATGTTGTTGGTCGCGTGCCTACTCTTGGCACCTTCCGTCGTTTCTATGTAAACTCTTTTAGCAACGGTTGGTTGTCCTTTTCTAAACGCAGTGGTGCTGATGATCCTTGTTGTGTATTGAAGAAATTTGATTCATTAAAGAATTGGAAGAACCATTTTTTTCTGGATTGATGTTGCGGTGTTCCCGTTGTCTATTCCATGGTTTGACGGTGTATCTATTGTCAAATATCCCCTTCCTGTTGAGGACATTGTTGATTTACTTTGTGTGGAGTTGTTAAATGTAAACCGCACCGTGATTCGGAAATATTCGGAGACTTTCTTGTGCCTTGTGGGTTTAAGTCGCTCGTTTATTAATAACGATGTTCACCCCAAACTTTTATATGATGATGATGAGGGTAGGCATGCATGTATATATATATACGATTCTTTCATTTTTCTTTGTTGCATAATTCTAACCGTGTGTTTTGTTTATTGTAGAGATGGGATTGCTCGATTTTGTCAAGTCTGCTGATCCTTTTAAAGTGAAGACTGGTGAGCGGACACTTGCTAAGGATGAGGTTCCACTCTTGACAGAGAATGAGGGGAGAGTTATTTCTCCTTTCGCCGACATTATTAGCTTAGTTGACCATACTATCCAAGATGAGTTGAAAGCTAATAGGGTTAAGAAGAAGAAGAGGGTGGCTTTTGTTGTTGGGTCACCACCTATAAAGAGGGTAAGGACGAAAGACATTATCGCCTTTGATACCCAGCCTACTACCGCAGGTAAGTCTCCTACTGCCCTTCAAAGCTTATAAAACAAGGTGCTAAAGATGTTGTTGGTTCCGGGTCTACTACTCCTGCTACGGAAGACTTTGCCTCTTCTTCCATCACTCCTATTTCAGAGCATGAATAAGAAGATGATTCTGATCACGGTGAAAATGTAAGGACATGTCCTCCATCTGGTCGTTTTACTGTTTTGTCATCCAGTTCCGCGGATACTGACATTCCTGCTTCTCCCCAGGTTGTTCCATCTACTACCGTTGTTGTTGAGTCAGAGGATGAGGTACATGATACTTCTGCCCCTGAGACAGAGGTTGGTGGCCTTTTGTTCCGAAGAGTGAGACCGAGGCTTTATCTGCTACGCCCGATTAGAGTTCTCCAACTGATGGTTTTTATGAGTCGCAGTCCGTTGACTCTGCTATCATTGAAGACGTTTATGTTCCTCGCTAGAATGTAACTAACGGCGCTCGGATAGATAATCTTACTATTTCTCGTAACTTCCTTGATCATGTTACACCTCCTAGTTACTGGGATGCTCTTCGCAATCAGAGCAATGCTGGATTCCTTAACAGTTTTAATGTTAACTCTGCCCAGCATACTAGCATGGTTTCTAAGCTGCATTTAAGGTTTGAACATGAAATTATGTCAAGGGAAAATTTTGAAAAGAAGTTTACTGAGAGTGCGGCCATTATCCAGCAGAGGGATGCTGAGATTGTTGATTTGAAGGTCAAGCTAGAGAAAGCTGAGAGAGAGGCGGCAGAGGTGACTACGCTCCGCCAACATATGTCTAAGTTGGAAGCGGCGGCTACTGCCAGGGCTAGTGAAGTTGTTGCTCTGAATGAGCAAAATGTTGAGTTGTCAGGGAAAGTTTCTGCCCTTAAGCTAGTTCGTGGTGAACTGGACGTCAAGATATCTGAGTTGACAGCAGATTGTAACAGTTTGCGAAGTGAGGTTGTGGGTGAAGCAAAAATACGAGAGGAGTTCAAGTCTATTCAGGATGCAGCGGCCTAACATCTTGATGAGCGGGTCACAGGATTAGATAGCCGCATTGCTGACATGAAATGTGACATGGATGACCACTTATGTCCACACATGTTTACTGCTATTACAGGGCGACGATGGGTGGTCGGGCATGGTTTGCGTCTTGCCGTGTATAAGTGTGCTTGGTCGGTTGAATGTCATATAGCTATGGGAAAAATGATATCAATGCCTTTAAAGGTCATAATAGAGCATGGGAAATAAGGTAGGTCACTAGCTCAAATTCAGGCTTACAACCCCGAGACTGAGGCCAAATATGTGGTCGCTTTCTCCGAGTTCGATAATGTGTCTTTTCCTTTGTTGGATGAGTTGGAGAGCCTTAGGGACTCTCCGCTTGCACTTATCATGTCGTCTCTTGCTCGGAAGATGATCATGGTGATGTGGATTTAACTCCCTCGTTTAATGAGTTCCTGCCTTCCCTGGATCAGGTTAGCATTCCTATCTACTCCGAGTCTGGTGAAGTGATCAGGGAGATGTTGCTATCAGAAGTTATTCCTTCTGTTAGGAGGTCTGCTAAGAGGAGGGGATTATGTCCGCCTTCCAGTTCTGCACCCACCACATCTCTTGGGGTCTCGAATTATCAGATCTCAACGTTAGCTCAGCCGCATGATAACTTGTTCGACACTGGCGTTTTTGATAAGCTTGTTGATGCTTAGTTTGTCCTTCTTGTGTTCTGCGGTGGTTGAGCCCATTTTGACTATGGTGCTTCCTACCGTGGATGAAATTTGTGAAGCTTCTTTATCCAGTCTCTTTATAAAGCTTGTATATAGCCGCCTGTGGCTACGTTCTAGCATTTTACGTAATAGGTCTGTATTAGTGCTATGGCCTTTTGTACTTAGAATATTTTCTTGTTTTTTTGTTTTGTACATAGCCATGTGTGGCTATTTTTTTAATGCTAACGGTTTATCTGCTATTTCTGTGATAGTCTTATGTTATCCGTACAGGCTTGTTTGTTATTTGTACTGGGCTTGCAATCCGCTTACGTATTTCCTGAGTTAATTGTTAGGTTACTCACCCTTGTATTGTGTTAAGACAATAGAGTTAATTGTGGGGCCGTACTCATTCCCGTGATAAGTGTACAGCGGAGTGTACATGTGTACGTGCGTGTCTTGCCGAATGTGACATAACATATACACAATAAAAAAAAGATTTGTTAGAAATTTTGTGAAGGTAGCTAGTCTCCACATGATCATTTAATAATAATACTTAAAAACAGTACATAATATAAGTTTGAAATGGGAAATTTTGCCCCGCCGCGGATAGGATGCTACCGCGGCTTACAATAGTAGGGACGCTTACATTTTAGACAATTAGAGGTAGCATTTCTTTAAATCTTTGACATTCCATGTCCGCGGAAGTATGTCTCCGCTTCCATTCCTAATCTTGCATGCCCCCTTGCCAAGTGCTTCCACTACCTCGTACGGACCCTCCCATTTTAGGCCTAGCTTTCCGCCTTCTTTTGCATGGCTTGCTTCATTACTGCGATACACAAAATCTTCAGGTTTGAAGATTGTGCTGCGGACCTTGACATTATAGTATTTTTCCATTTTTGCTTTGCTTCTTGCCTCTTGGATTGCGGCATTTTCTCGCATTTCTTCCAGTATGTCCAAGTTTAATAGCAAGGCTTCATCATTCATTGCTTGGTCTGCCTTTTCACACCTGAGCGAGGGTATCCCTATCTCTACCGGGATACAGATTCGGTACCGTAGGTGAGAGAAAACGGGGTATGTCCATTGCTTGATTTGATTTCAGTGCGGTGTGCCCATAGCACATGCGGCAGCTCCTCCACCCAGTTCTTGTTGTCTCCGCCTAGCCTTGCTTTGATTCCATCATCAAGGCTGCGATTTCTTCTCTATACATGTCCGTTGGTCTGTGGATTTTTAACGGACGCGAACCTTTGTTTGACGTTGAGCTTCTCACACCAGTCCTTGAATGGGTTATCCCTGAACAGCTTTTCGTTGTCAAAGATGATCTCTCCTGGTAACCCAAACCTACATACAATATTGTCCCACACAAACTTCTTGATTTGGTTCCCTGTTATTGTTGCTACTGGCTTTGCTTCAATCCATTTGGTGAAGTAGTCGACGGTCACAATCAATAATTTTACCTTCCCTTGAGCTTTCGGGAATGGTCCCGAGATGTCAATACCCCATTTGTGGAACGGCCAAGGTGAGGTGATTGGAGTGAGTTTTTGTTGGGGGTTGTTGGGTACCGAACGGTGGACCTGGTAGTCATCACACTTTCGTATGATGTTCTGAGCGTCTTTGTGCATTGTCGGCCAGTAGTACCCTGATCTTATTGCTTTTGCTACCACGGATCTTAGACCTGAATGCATGTTGCAGGAGCCTTCATGGATTTCCCTTACTACATATTATGCTTGAAGGGGACTGACACACTGCAACTATGGCTCGAGAAATGACTTTTGGTAAAGGGCTCCATTAATTATGGCGTACTTTCTGGACTTGATTTTAATGAAGCATGCTTTCTTAACCTCGGCCAATAGTGTGCCGTCCGTGAGGTACTCGAGCAGCGATGTCATCCATTAATGACCTTCCTCTTCTACGACCGCGTGGATCTCTGTTTCTTCGATTGACTTTTCTTTTGGAACTTCTACTAGAACTTGCTTGGTCAGGTGGTCAAAGCTAGTGGATGCTATTTTGCTGAGTGCGTAGTCCTTTTTGTTTTCGCCTTTTGGTACTTCTTCAATGGAGAATTTTTTGAAACTACTGATAAGCGTTCTTGCCTTTTCCAAGTATTGGACCATGCTTTGTTCTTTTGCTACATAGGACCCATCAATCTGGTTTGCTACCAGCCTTGAATCTACCTTTTCCTCTAGGCTTTGTACTCCTATTTGTTCTGCTATACGCAGCCTGGCCATCAGGGCCTTATACTCTGCCTCGTTGTTGGATGCTTCAAACTCAAACCTCAAGGCATAAGTGAACTCCGTTCCTTCCAGGTTTGTAAGGATGAGTCTTGCTCCTGACCCCTCTAGGCATGATGATTTATCCGTGAACAGAGTCCACGGGCTTTGAGTCATCTCCTCAGCCTCTTAGTTTGCTGGCGGACCATCCTCTTTAGGTTTTTCGTCAATGAAGTCAGCCAAGACCTGGCCACGAATAGACGTCCTTGACCTGTAAGTGATGTCGAACGCTTCTAGCTTAAATTTCCATTTTAAAATTCTTCCATTATTCTCAGGCCGCAACAATATTTGCTTGATTGGTTAATCTGTAATGACCGCTATTGGGTGTGCCTGGAAGTATCTTCTTAGTCTCTTGGAGCCTGTATGGCCTGACTTACAAAATAAATTGGCATTTGTTGCGAGTCTCTTTCTGTTAGTAAGACCGCACTAATTGCCTCCCTGGCTGCACAGAGATAGATGATTAACTCCTCTTTAGGCTTTGGTGCGGTTACCATTGGTAGTTTCGCGATGCATTGTTTCATAGCCTAAAATGCCTTTTCCGCCTCTGGTCCACTAGAAATCACTCTTTTTCATGCAGTTTATCAAAGTTTTGAAAAAGGGGAGTGCCTTTTCTGTGGATTTCGATAGGAACCTATTCAGGCTTGCCAACTTTCCATTAAGGCTCTGTACCTCCTTCAACGTCCTTGGGGATTGTAGTTGTATTACTTCTTCTTCTTTGTCTGGACATGCTTTGATCCCTTTGACATTGACTATGTGTCCGAGGAACATCCCTTCCTCTGCGCCGAATGTGCACTTCTTTGGGTTGAGTTTCATGTTTATTCTCCTTAGCGTTCGGAAGGTTTCTTCAATGTCCCTGAGGATCTCTTACTCCGTGTGACTTTTAATTACTAAGTCATCAACATATACTTCCAGGTTCTGCCCTATCTGCTTCTCGAAAGCTTTGTCTACGAGCCGCTGGTATGTTGCTCCAGCATTTTTGAGACCAAAAGGCATCTTTGTATAGCAGAAGACTCCTTGGCTGTTGTGAAAGGCTGTATTTTCTTCGTCTTCCTCTGCCATTTGTATTTGGTGGTATCCCTTATAAGCGTCGAGAAAACATTTAAAAGGGTATCCGCAAAGGGATTTGACTTTCCAGTCGATCTCCGGGAGAGGATAGCAGTCTTTTGGGCATGCCTTATTCAAATCAGCGAAGTCCACGCACATTCTCCAGCTACCGTCATGTTTCTTTACCATGATTGGGTTTGAGAGCCAGCTATGGTAATGTACTTCTCTCATGATTTGTGCTTCTACGAGCTTGGATACTTCTTCCTGGATGGCTTTGTTTCGGTCTGGTGCTTGTCCTCTCCTTTTTTGCCTTATGGGTGGGCATCCTTCGCAGATGTTCAGGCAGTGTTCCGCTATGGATCTTGGGACGCCCGTAATGTTTGCTGGCTTCTAGGAAAACACATCTAAATTGTCTTTAAACAGATTGAAAAGTTCCATCCTTCCTTTTTCTAACAAGCTTCCCCCTATTGTTATTGTTTATTCTGGATATTCAGGCTGAATAGCTACATTCATCCTTTTTGCCGTGGCCAGTTCCTCAAGGGGTGGTTCCTTTATTGCTCCGGTTACCAGGTTGAAACCTGCTAACATTATGGGGATACTATGGAGTGTGACTACTCCTTCTTTCACCGGGAACTTTAGCATCCCGTGGGTGGTGGATGGGACAGCTTGAATTTTCCTAAGCCTAGGGCGGCCGATGATGCCGTTGTATGGTGATGGTGATCTGATAACCATGAAGTTTATTGTTGTGCTTGTGGAGTGCTCCCTATCACCCAGGGATACTGTTAGTGATATTTTCCCTAACGGCTATGATATTTCTCCGCTGAACCCTAAAAGCGAGGTTGCAGACGGAGTCATTCTGCTTTTTATTTCTGGACGGAGTCTGTTGAAGCAATGCTCATATAATATTTTAGAAGCGGATCCTCCATCCACGTACATGCGGTGGATAGAATAGCCTTCAACTTCTGCCTCGATCACCATTGGGTTTTCTCTCCTGTCACCACTCGCGGGGTATGGGAAGGATATTTCCTGGTTGGTGGTGAAACTTTGCATGACTCTTTTCATTATCCGCTTCCACGGTTGTATCATGAAAATTGTTACAGCCTTCTCTTTGTTTGAGGTATCCCCTTTCTTTATTGTCTTCACGTGTTCTCCCGTGTTGGGTCCTTGTTTAAGTTCCTTGATCAGGTGTGACAGTTGTCCCGACCTGACAGCTTCCTCTATCTGTTTCCGTAGATGGAGACACTCGTCCGTGCTATGCCCTTTATCTCTATGAAATTCGTAGAATTTGTTTTTGTTTCTGCCTTCCGCTGGCCCTGACATTGGGGGTGGTGCTTTAAATTTAACATCCTCCATTGCTAGGATTTCTTTGTGGGTTTTTATTAGAGGGGTAAATCTGTCGTGCCTCTTACTTGACTTATGTCGGCTTTTGAAATCTACCTTCTTTTCGAAGCTTGACCTATGGCTTGCGTCGCTATGCTTCTACGCTGGCGGAGCTTTTTTTCTTGATTGGTTTGCAACAGCTACTTCTCCTTTGAGGAAAGCTGTCGTCATGTTCATCATTTCATCCACGTTCTTGGGGATGTTATCATTCAATCTATTGATTAGATCCGGGTTGGTGATGCCGTGCATGCAGCCTGAGATGCGCATGCATTCGGGAGCGCCATTAACATGCATGCTTTCTGTTTTGAAATGCTCCATGAAGGCTTCCGTTGGTTCTCCTTCTCTTTGCTTAATGTGGTGGATTTCCACGGGATCCTTTATGTATTTCTTTTGTTGCGAGAAATTTCCAAGGAATGCTTTTCGCAGGATCTCATAGCTGTCTATGGATTCCGACGAAAGCTTGTCAAACCAAACTCTAGTTGAGCCGATTAATGTTGAATTGAACATATGGCACCATGTTGGCATGGCCCGTCGTTTAACTTTTGCTGCGGTTTGGAAAATCTTTAGGTGATCTTCTGGGTCACCTATTCCATCATACGTCTTAATGTTAGTTGGCATTCGAGTTCTTTTGGGGACTTCAAAGTTACGGATCCGCGCCATGAATGGATCGGTTTCTTCACACAACCAGGTTTGTGACAGATCTTCCTCATTCGTCGACCTTCATTTCTTTGATTTGGATTTTCAGTGTCCGCTTTGGTCATCCTCATCTTCCGTGAGGGGGATTCCCTTGATACGGATTGGTCGTCTACGGTTTGCCCGGTCTGCTTCGTCCCATTCTCTTTCGATTTGAATCTGACGCTCACCAGAATACGTGACATGGCTTCAAATGAGATTTCTCACTTCTTTTCTTATTTTGTTGGGGTCTCCAACCGACCTGCCTGTGATAGCGCTTCTTCTTTCGCTTGCATGTCTGCATCGCGGCGTGACTTCTGGCCCAAGACGTGAGTGTATGTCTTTTTTTCCTTTCGCCTAGCCTTTGGAAGACATTTCTATCTCTGTCGCCTAGCCTGGTGAACACCGTGGTGCTGACGGGGCTTCTTTGGCGTGTTGGTTTAGCTCCCTCACGTCTTATCCTGGAGAAGATGCTTGTGTTTTGTGAGTAATAGGTGTCTTTGGGAGCGAAGGCCGGACTTGACCTTCTTTTCTTTCTAGCTCTTCGCTGTCGGTCACATGACTTCGACTCGGAGAAGATAGTTTTCCCCCGTGTCGGCGAGTGTTGCCGCGAGCTTTCTTCGAAGTTTAGCCGTGTTTGTACGCCTTGGAGTTTTTTTTGGTGAACTTTTTCCGCCATGATTGGTAGGATTTGGTTGTAATGTTTTTCACAGATTTCCCGAAGCTTATCCGCGGGGAGGTACCCAGGATTGTTGTCAGGCGCTTGCTTACTCCCCTTGCCCATCGTGTTACGGACTGCAGAATTAGCTGGCGTTTGAGTTTGCTCTACCGGTTGGCTCATTTTTTAGGTGAGTTTTTTGGAACGTAGTTGTGTTCGGTCCCACGGATGGCGCCAACTTGTTAGTACAAAATAGTGCAGAAGGATTTCAGAGGAACGACTTGCTCCCAGGAGTGGTCGCAAGCTCGACTTATAATTGGGATTTGTACTAAGTGAAAGTAAGATGGAGATTTCCTGCTAAGAATAAAGTAAACTGTTAGTCTTACCGCGGGAGGGGTGTCTCGCAATTGGACTCCGATGTAAGAGTAAGTATCTTAGACTGTAAGTAGTGTGTGTATATGTATGTCGTCCAAAACGTACCTTGAAGTGTTTTGGTAGTTCCTTTTATAGGCTAATGTCGCTATCGGTTGCATGGGTCACAAGATGGTGTCCCCTCTATTAACCGGTGGATAATAGAGGGGTTGTCTTGGAGTCAACATTACGCTTTGCATTGTAGCAGCCTTGGTCAGCGTGCTCATTGTTTGTTATCCCTTTTTGGAGGGGTTGACGGTCTCTTCCAGTTCCCAATGCAACGCTTTTTACTCTGTTTGGTTGAGTCACGGGTATCCTTTTGTTGGGAAGTGTTTCGTGACTGCGGATGGGCCGCGGCCATTGCGGTCGCGGTATAGTCGCTGGTCGCGTGATGCCCGCGAGCGGATCATGATTCTAGCGGGTTATGATCCTTGGGGGTTGCGGTCTTGGCGGGTCGGACTTGTCTAGGTTTCTGGGCTTTTCTAGTTTTGGGCCTTTTATTTGTTCCTTTGGCCCGACTTCGAGGTCCGGACGATAGTATACGTCATCACTGTGTGACAAACAAAACAACTTATTTTAAAAGTTCAAACTTTTATAAGCCCTTACAAGTTTGTTTCCAAACATAACCTTAGATGGAAAAAATCATGTGGTTTTGTTTATTTTGCTCCAAATAAATCAAGCGATGGCAGTTCTAAAAGAATCACAAAGGCTTCTTAGGAAACGCAATAAACTAAAAATATATTCTACTTTTGCTATCAATTATTGTTATGTTATTTGTCATTTCTTTTAACAAAATCAGTTTGGCTATATATCATCCTTCATTTGCTCAAAAAATATATCATCCTCCATTGGCCCATTGCTCTACTTATCAAGATCCTGTCGAACATAATTTTTGATAGAAACAAAGTATGAAAAAAAGAAAAAAACACAAACAAGCCAATTAATTAGAGTGACATAAGAGCACAGGGTACAGTGCGCCATCAATGGCGTTTTCTCCAAAAATGCAACCCCAAAACGCCAGACCCACACCCCACATGGCGTTTTCGTGCTTGGCGCCGACATTCCCAGCCCAAATGGTCCCGGAAAACGCGAAACGACGGCGCAAGACACTGTACCGTGTCTCGCGTTTTCGTGCTCGCATTTTCGTGTTTGATTTTTTTTTCTTCTTCTTTTTTGTTGAGTTGGTATGTGTTTTTCTTTGTTGTTGCAGGTAAGGAAGAAGGAAGACGCATAGGAAGAAGCACAGGAAGATGGAATAAACCCTATTGTATTTATGGGTTATGTGTTAAGATCAACATAGACCCATTATTTGTCATAGATCCAATGAACCAATCCTAGCCACTCATTTTTTCATCAAAAATAAAAAAACTCACTTTCCACCTCTTTTTTAAAAATTAAATATCTCACACACTGTTAATCGTTACGCAAAACAAAACATACCATCGCGACGAGAATTAAATTATCTTTCTATAGAGGGGCGACACTATGTACTTTCGACGAACTTTTTTTTATGATTTTATGAAGTCATATACGATTTTATGAAATCATATATGATTTCATAAAATCATATATGATTTGTGATTCCGACGAACTTTTTTTCAATTTTGTTTCAGTCACGAATTGCGAAAATCATATATGATTCGTATGACGAATCATATATGATTCGTATAACAAATCATATATGATTTCATAAAATCATATATGATTCGTATAACGAATCATATATGATTTCATAAAATCATATATGATTTCATAAAATCGTATATGACTTCATAAAATCATAAAAAAAAGTTCGTCGAAAGTACATAGTGTCGCCCCTCTATAGAAAGATAATTTAATTCTCGTCGCGATGGTATGTTTTGTTTTGCGTAACGATTAACAGTGTGTGAGATATTTAATTTTTAAAAAAAGGTGGAAAGTGGTTTTTTTTATTTTTGATGAAAAAATGAGTGGCTAGGATTGGTTCATTGGGTCTATGACAAAAATTGGGTCTATATTGAACTTTTGGCTTTGGTGTTATGGTAAAAAAGTGGTGATGTGGCACCACTTTTTCCCACGGCTCAACACCATACCTAGTGCTCTAAGGCTGGATGATATAAGCGTACCAAACTCACATGACACGTCAGCGCCACATCAGCTTTCTCTCTCTAACTAAAACTCACCTTACAACTCACCTTTCAAGCGTAATAAGAACTCACCTTACAACTCACCTTTCAAGCGTAATAAGAACTCACCTTACAACTAAAACTCACCTTACTCACATTTTTTTAATTTAAATATTTTTATTCATAAACTAAAACGTAAATATTTACGTAAACGTACGAAAGTAATAAAAATGTTAACTAATTTTAAAACTTTTATTCATAAATGAAAAACATTACATAAATAATAAAAACATGCATAACAACACAATTAAAACAGTACATAGATTATTGGAAACAATACATAGCTTACAAACGTAGACGCATGAAATTAATCTGATTCGTATTCCGATTCAGATTGCACCCCAAATTCCAACCTGAATAATTCATCTTCAGCTTGTTCTTTCTTAATTATCTCCTCCCACTCTTTTTCAGCTCTTGCTTGTTCTTCCAATGTTTCTCTTAATGCCTCTTCATCTAGAATTAGTTGCTGATACTCTTTCTCAGTAAGAAATCCATCAGTAATGGGAGACGTAGGTTGGTGCGTATGCTGTTCTGATGACGAACCACCCATATGGGTTTCTGAGTCGTAGTTGGGGGTTGTGTAAGATTATTGGGGGATTGTTTCGGTTGGTTTTTTGGGTGTCAGGGGATTGCTTTGGGTAGTTTTCTTATCAGACATGGTGAGTTTTTGAAATGCTGTTTGAATGTGTGAAAAAAAGTAGTGAAAAGAGTTGGTATTTATAGCGAAAAAATGAAAGGAGTTGGTATTTTCAGATAACCAAACATATTTAGTCTCAATTTGTTTTTCTATTTTTGCCGCCTTTCTATAAATAGCAAGATCATCTCGTAATCTTTATCAGGTTCTTGTTTCAAAAAAGTGCCGATCAAAGTACGGGTCTCTTGTGGAATGTTATTGCATTTCTCATATGCTTTTCTAAGATCGTTTTTAGCTGCGCTTGCATTGTCAAATTGCACGGCTAAATCCATCATCGCTTTCTGACGAACGCTATCTTCGTGAATCAGTTTTTGAACCAAAGCGTGGATTTTATCGACGGTGTGTGAAAGTGAACAAGTCATATCAATTTTTAAAAGTGAGTGTAATTTAAAAGGGGGTATAATTTAAAAATTGTGTATAAAAATATGTGCAGTAGTGGATATTTATAAGTAAAAAGTAAGTTTTTAATAATAATTTTTTTTTAATATAACGGTTAGTTTTGAAGGGGGCCCACCAAAATTAAAACTCACACTATGTGTCTCACATAGTTGCCTCACAAAATTGCCTCAACTCACCGAGCTAGTGAGATTTTGCAAAGTCACTTTGTGAGGCGGGATAAGAAGTCGCGCGCGACTTTAAACTCAGTTAGATGAGTTAGACATTATACCGTCCAGCCTAAGTATCACCTTTAATAACTACACATGGAGACATTACACAGAAAAATAAGTTACCAAATGAATTGCAAATTTTCAAAGACATGTATTGCAAATTTTCCAAATGAGAAGAGTGAAGCAACATTGATCACTAAATTTATCATATTGTGTCACTATTTTTACGAGTAAAACTGTACTTTTAGATAGGAGCGGACTGACTTTAAATCATCAGGTACACAAAAAAAAATTAAGTATAAAGAAAAGACATGTATTGTCATATGACACAAAATTTCGAAACATATTCATTTACGAAAAATCATTATTTTTAACGAAAATTTACATTAGACGACAAACATTCTTCGAATTTCCGTAAACTGCCGGATCCCCCAATGTCAGCCCCAACTTTTGGATCAATACGAATTTGTGAATTGGCTCAAAATTTATATTTTTAAATTTAAGGTTATAATTGCCAACCAAAATAATCATTCGGTTCCATTATCCAAGATCTAATAATATTGCAACCATTTGACAACCAGATATATAGTGGATTTAGACAACAATCACAACATAATGACCATAAAAATATTAATTATATAAAAGCCACAAATGTTCAACAATAGCTTGTCTATCAGTAACACTAGTCCATCTCTATTAATCTACCAACTTAATTTAACTGCAAGATCCAAAAGCGCTTCAACTTGGCGAATCACCTTCTTCTTCTCTTGCTCTTTTAATCTAGTTGCGACAGATTGAGGATCAAGAGCTTCAATATTAGATCCAACCGTTTCCTGAGGCCGGACTTCTTTTAGCAATGTATCAACCTCTCTTATAAAATCGATTCTCAAAAGAAGATCATCTGCTTCCATTGCCGGTCTAGCTAGAGGACCATGGTGCTGATGGAGAAAACAAAGATAAGATATTTAGTTATGGGCTGATACAAATAGCTAGAAAATATAATATGGGTTATATTTATGGGGCTTTAAATAATTCCTAAAGGGTCAAATGTATAAAATTAACAAGTCTAACAGAAAAGAAAACACGTCTTATGGCTCGAGCAGTTTAAAGGACGGCCCAGAATTGTCCTATATGTGTATCTGATATATGAATTATCTATAAAATTAAAAGAAATAGAGAAAATAAAGGGTTATCAGGTCAAGTGTCAACCAACTCATTTGGACTTGCGCTAGAAATTTACAATCACCCCAACTATAAAATTCAAAGAACCCGATTGACCCATTTATCAGTGAGCGGGTCGAATCTTCTATCATAGTTGCAAATGTAACTCTCAAACTGTATATATGATATGAATATACATGGGAAATTATAATTGTTGTACCTTATCAAGATCAAATCCTGCTGGGACCAAGAGACTGAACGGGTCTTCTCGTGGAAAGGTTTCGACCATGCGTTTTTTACATGCCTTAAGCCACCCATCGTCATCAAATCCATCATACATTACTAAAAGATCATTAAGCAGCCTCATGGCTGGAGTAGCTTGCCTCTTCAGGATCTCTGTCTGAAAAGCACAAAATTCTACTTAAAAAAGTTCATTAAACAAGAAACTGAAAGTCTCAGCCTTAACCATATTTGACATATAAATAATACAGTACAAAGTAATAGGGTGGCATACCTCAACACGCCTATATAACAGATCTAGACTTCTTATCACATCTTTTTCTTCCTGGAAAAGTAAGAAAGTCTGTCTTGTTAGATCCAAACAACAGTAAGAAAAAGACCCTATATGTAACTTTTTTAGTTTATTCGTTCAGAAGCATTCCACATTCTAATACCTCAAGAAGAAAAGAAAAGTTTGAAAGGTGAAATAACTAGTGCAAATGGGCAGGTTGGGTAACGGTTCAATACGAGTACTTGCTAATTTCTGGTACGGGTTGACCTGCTAACATTTTTAAAGTAACTCTATTATTTGTTACTAGATTCAATTTTAAAATTTATGATGAAGTGATTTAGGAGGTCCCATGCGTTGAGTATTCAATTTGATTATTTTTACACCCAATTTACTCGTTCCCTTTAAGGTAAACACTTTCTTTCTTTTTTTTCTCTCTTTTTTTATAATCAGACCCATATGATATTAAACAGATACCAAATGTCCATCAATAAGTAAATAGTTTAAAGCAGCCACATTCAGATATATTAAAGATATCGGTACGGGAACATACATCACGTCGAGCAAGATCAAGACGAGTCCAGATGACCAAAAGGACAAGTTCATTTAGTTCACCTTTCTCGGCAGCTTCCTCAATTTTCTGTGAAAAAAGAACATGCACTAACTTTATATAAACTGCATAAAACCATGCTTCATTAGATTGCAATTCAAGATTATGGAAATCATTTGGAGTGATGCAGACTGAAAAATTACATCATGAATCAGAAGAGAAGTGTAAAACTTCTTACGTTCTCTAACCATGGAAAAAACACATGACCTTAAACCAAATAAGCTGAAATACACAACATATGAATCACACCTTCAGGAGTGTTTAGATGTGAGTTATGAAAGTGATTAGTAGGACGTAACAAATCAGTGATCAGTTGTTTAAGGGCGTATCTGGCATTTGCGTTTTAGAAGCAATCATCTGACTGCATTTTCAAGTCAAAATAATCAGTTTCTAGTGTTTGGGTATAGTGTACCTGATTATCTGATTATCTATAAATAGTAGAAGAGATCCACACTATCTCTGGAAGCCCATTTTATTACAACTGATGATCTGATTCTGATTATTCCAAATAACATAATAACTTTCAAAACACAATTCTAAACACCTTCTAAAGCTATGGGATATGTAAATAGATCTGAAAATCAGAATCATAATTACAGGATACTAGGATAATCTTAACGATCACATATTTTTGACATAAACAAAAGAGAAAAGCTTATGAACTATGGGACATGTATCCCGAAGTAATAACAAATGATTTACCTCTTCGATTTCTTCAGCAGATTTTATAAAACTGGACACCAATTTCTTTGCTTTAAATACATCTTCTTGAGGATAACCCTTCAATGACATAGCGACTTCCCGATACTCGTCAACTATTCTTTCTTCTTCCTCGTCTTCTTCTTGACGTAAGCGTTCCAACTCTTTAGTCTTTTCTCGCTGACGGGCTTGCCATTCCTAAAAACAGCACATTATATATGTTAGGCATTAGCAGCAATAACTTCCAGGCTATATGAGTTGCATAACGGGTCAATATGGGTACTTTTATGCGGGTCAAACTGAGGCGAGTTTTCATGTTTTTGTAAATTACTAGTGAGTTAAATACTCAAATATGACTAGATATATGCTTTGAGCAACTTTTGACCCATTTGACCCAATTCCTTTGAATCAGTTTTCTTAAATTTACCTGATTCACCATTAAAGATAACACACGACCATCCTTAAGCAGATGTCTTGACTTTTAAAATATCAACCTTCAACCCTTACTCAAACCCGTAAACACGGTCAAGAACTGGCTAGTAGGTGTGATCACACCTTGTCGAGTTCTTGTAGTTAAAACTGGTTTTCAAACATTTTAGTATAAACTCATGTATTAAACATTTTACTGGCATGAATGCTTATAACCCCAAAACTAACTAAAAGGAACGAACTTTGATGACAACTATATTTACCGGGGTAAGAAACCCTTTTACCGGAAAAAAAAAACTTTGGCGACAACTTTGTTTCTACTTAGTGATTTGAAGATTACATTTTGTATTTCCAAATACATTTTTTTAGCTAAAGACTACTTGATTTAACCACCACCAAGTGGCCTAGTGGTGAAGTCCTTGGTTTCCTAACAAGATGTCAAGGATACAAACTTCGCTAGGTGTGTACATTTGTGGTGACCATGGAAGGGTCGGAAATGCCCGAGATTAACCTTGTGAGACCGAAAAAACCGAAACAAACCAAAACCCGAAAAAAACCGAACCGAAATAACCGACCAAAACTAGAAACCGATGGTTTGGTTTTTTACATTTTTCGAAAACCGAAAATTTCGGTTCGGTTTCGGTTTTTGTCAAAAAACCGAACCAAACCGTTTTATTATATAACAATATATAATAAATATAATATAAATAAATATCTAAATAAACCAAGTTTATAAAATCATATCCATTTTGTGGGTAGAATTATAATATATTTATCTTAACACGTATACGCGTGTTTGTCGTTTACGTGTGTTTATTTCACAATATATCAATACATATGTGACAATGATCGTACTATGTGTATGTTCACTTGCGTGTATGTGTGTCTTATACGTGCGTAATTGTAGAAATTTGGGATGAACATTATTAGGCTGAGATTGACAAAAAAGGTAAAGAAAATAACCATTTTCTACATAAAACAAGTTTGTTGGTATAAATAGGCCACGCTCAAATATAAACGGTTAAAACCGAAAAAACCGAACCGCGTGCACACCCTACCGTGTAGGTCTGAGTCAAAAAGACTGGCCCTCAATATGTATAGTCCATTACCCGATTAGGAAAAAAAACAAGAAATACCTATTTCGGAAAGAAAAATAGTATACCCTTATCCACAATACTATAATTGAAAACAAAAACATATGGATATTCAAGTAGTAAGAAATTAGACTTACTTCATCATGAAATTCTTTAGGTAGACCAACTAATGCTTCATCGTCTAGCTTCTTGTTCCTACATATAACTAAAAAAACAAAACCCAATTAAGTCAAGTTAAAATGAGCACAAAAATATAAAAACTTACTACTAAATGTTGAAAAGATATATAAAGAGATAGACATTTAAATTTGTTGGGTAGACAAAGACTTGAACAAGTTGATGTTAATGTTATGGAATTAGAGGTGGGAGGGAGAAAGGATGGCCGGAAGGCTTGTGTCTGCATCTTTTTAGGGGGTTTTACCAAGAATTATCATTTCTTACCAAATTTTCATTTTATATACTCTAAAAAGGATATTGGTAAATCATGATGCTAAAAATATAGGAAGCGAGCATGATTGGATTTGGGTTGGTTTTTTGCAAAAACCGAAATATTCAGTTTTTATTAAATCCAAAATCGAAATCGTTTGGTTTTTTTTTGGGTTTAACCGTTTATATCTTGGCGTAGTCAATTTATACCAACAAACTTGTTTTACGTACGAAATTGGTTATTCTTCTTTACTTAATTTTGTTACTCTGAGTCTAATAATGTTTATTCAAAACTTTTACAATTGTACACATTTAGATGAGACGAGTTGAGATCAATGTAGACCCAAAATTATCTAAATATCTAATGAATCAATTATAGTCACTCATTTTTCTATCAAAATAAAAAAACTCACTTTCCGCCTCTTTTTTAAAAATAAAATATCTTGCAAACGGTAAATCGTTAAACGATAAAAAATACACCATCGCGACGCGTATTTTTTTATCTTTCAGCAAACTAGCACTTCAATATACTTTCGACGAACTTTTTTGTGATACAAATCACATGTGATTTTACCAAACATAACTGGAAAAAAATCAAAAAAAATTCGTCGAAAGTATATAGAAGTGCCCCTCTATAGAAAGATGATTTAATTCCCGTTGCGATGGTATGATTCATTTTGCGTAACGATTTACAGTTTGTGAGATATTAAATTTTAAAAAAGAATGTGAGAAGTGGGGTTTTTTAATTTGATGAAAAAATAGATGACTATGATTGGTTCATTAGGTCTTTAATAAATTTTGGGTCTAGATTAACTTTTCTCTAGATGAGACACACAGACATTCAAGTGAACATACACATAGTATAATCATTGCCACATATGATATATTGTCAAGTAAACACACGTACACGACAAACACACATATAAACATTAAGATAAATATATGGAGTATTTCTATGTTTGCCCCATGGGGAAAATGTGGTGGTGACAAATGCCCCAAAATTTTCTCACTTCCTTAAATGCCCATGGCGACCAAAGTGATTAGGGCGACCTAATAAAAAATTATTAATTGTACCTCTAAAGTACACTTTGTGTAAGTGTACTTTAGTAGCTATGTTTTTTAATACTTTAAGACGACCCCGTATTAATACTCACTTCACTTTTTTTATACTAAAAGTATAATTACTTGTTTGGTCAACGCACAACAGTTCACACATAGAGATCTACAAAAATATCAATCATCGTCACAACCATCTTCAAGATCTACAAAACAATAAAAATCATCATCAAGATCTATCTTCATCTTCACCCTCTCCTTCGCCGCCCACTCTCCGGCACCGGCGCTGCAGCTCAGTTTCGACGACTCACCCCCACCCGCACCGTCACATGTCACATAAGGATCATTCAGTTCATGTTTTTGCCAATGTGCATCTCTTATATAGATAATTTTTAGGATGAACTGATTAATGTGTTCATATGGTTTACAACATACATGTATTAGCTGTAACATTTTTTAATTTCAGGTCATTTTACGACTCATATTATTCGTCACCATTTATTTTGGTCTGATACGCGTTTACTTTTAATTTAACTTTTAAGCTAAATCGCGTAGACTATAAATAATCAATTAATGTAAACGGTCATTAAATAAATTAAGGTCTACATCAAAAAAGTGTTATATAATTATTAAGAAGATAATTATTAACTTTGCGTATTTTATTTTTATTTGGCCACGTAAAAGGCTTACGTTTTGCAATAAAATACATTTTGACACACCCCGAAAATACCTAGACTTACCTAGACTCAAACCAATACCCACTTATAAACCTTAAACACAAAATTAAATCAATTCTTGTGTTAATACCCACTAGGGCCGAATTATGGGATCAAAACAACTAGAAAATCTCATAATGATTCCCTAAGTACTTGTACAAACCCTCTTTAATTAATGTTAGTCCTTAATGTTCCCTAGATAACTAATACACAATGGATAAAGACTCATTTGACTCCCTTTGCCCTTATAACCGCGGCTACATGCATGTATTTACACAAAACCTTAAGATTTTCATATCTTAAGTAATCTTGTACTTAGATTATGCAATTAAAGAATGTACTTAGGTTGTTTTAACAAAACAAGGTGTGGTTAACTAGAAATTATAAAACCACTAGGATTAGAGCCGGTTTTGGTTTGTTTAGGACTAGGGTTATGTAACTAGGAACCTTGCCTATAAATACTCACTCACTCTTACCCTTTTACACTCTTACAAATCGCAAAACACCCAAACAACTCAAACATATCCTCTCTTCTTGCGTCGGATCACAAACCGCAAACAAACGCCTTTACACTTTCCATTCGCACCCAAAATAACTCCTAGGATATTCACATGAGGTCACAAGAAGGTTTACGAGCCAAGATTTGGGTGTACACTAAGCTTTGGAGCTTTGGTTTATTGGCTGGTCGTGTATTTCATACGTGGGGTTGTCACATTGCTCGCGTGCACTCGAAACAAGCCCTATGACATTTTGTAAGTCGCGTCGAACTTGTACACTTCATATTTTAAATGTTTCTTTGATATTTAGTCGCGTAGGCCAATTTTTATGTGATTAGCAAGTTGTTCATGAACGTGAACACGCATGGTTCATCTCATGCGTGGCACACGTACGTGTATATGCATATGTTGGACCTTGTGTGGTGCGAGGAATACAAGAAAAGTACGTAACATGACTTAATAACAAGTGAAACCTTAAGGCGTCTAGTTATATGAACAACTTGGATACAACGCGAACCAAAAACCCATATACACGAATTTGAATAAAAACTATACGTAAACTTTTGAAACAAACGCGATATCGTGGCTTGAGAAAGTGTATACGACGTCATTAGACTTTTGCATGTGACGAACACAACCATTTTGGTTGCTAAATGAGCTTCAAATGACTACTAGTAGCTCAACGAAACCCTACACGAGCCTTGATAAACCAAATGGACCCTATCGGGCCTAACAGCCTACGTCTGAACCATGTATGGGCCTAACCGGCCCAACAACCCATTAACAAAGACCCACGACCTATAGATAAGCTCACAAGAGCTTATCGAGGGCTTAAAAGGATCTTAAACTTGTTTGGGGTAACAAAGTGCTAAGGAAAACCATAACGGGTCATGCATGACCCATTAAACCTAAACATGCCCAATAAGCCAGTCTGGTGGGCCCATAGCTTATTAATAAGAGCCCTCGTGCTTATTAAGAAACCTATGTGCTTATTGAAACTAATATGGACCCTTATTACCATTAGAAACCAAACCAAACCCATAATGGGCTTGTTAGCCCATTATCATGAACCACCAAATGCCCATAAGCCACAAATAAGCTTTGGCAACTTATTTGTAAGCTTAAACAGCTTATGAGGCTTGTTACAACCTTAGACAAGTTAATGGACCGAAAGAGGTTGAGCCCAAACGTGAACAACCCTTATCGGACTCGTAATGGGCCCAAAAGCCACGAGGTAAAACATCTTAAAACAGACCCAAATAAGCTTAATAAGATAAGAAAATAAGTTGGGCTAATTAAGGAAATGCTTAATGGACTTTTGAAAACATACGGGTTAAGGTTGTTGGGCTAACAAGCCCAATGAGCTCGAAAAACTCAAATAAGCTCATCTGAGCTTATTTTTCAACCTTAACAGTTCCAATAAGTTTGAATGAGCTTATTAAGAGCCCGTGTACTTTTTAAATCCTAAATGGACCCTTGGAATGCTTAATGGACCATATCGGGTCCAATAAGCCCAATAAGCTCGAAATAAGCTCACCAAGCTTATTTACAAGTTGAGACATCTTAAATGGCTTATTTAAACCTAATAAAACCTATTGCCACTTTCCAAAACTTAATTGGACTTAAAATGTGATTTTTTCAAGATTAAGGGACTAAAAGTGCAAACTTGTAAACTTGGGGGACTAAAACCATCAAAACTGTTTTCTATAAACTTTAGGGGCTGTTTTGATATTCCAAAAACTTAAGGGGCTGTTTGAAATATATAAGGACTTAAAGTGTAATTATTGAAAAGTTGAAGGACTAAAAGTGTAACTTTGGAAACCTAAGGGTTTAAAGTGTAAATACTATATTTCATAAACATAAGGACTGTAATTGTAATTATAGAAAACCTAAGGTTATTTATAAACAAAAGTGATTTTATAAACACTTAGCGTACCAGACGAATTACATTCGGATATTATACAAGTTAACCGACGACTTAATAAATAAGAATATTTATTAATAACGTTTATACGTAGACTCAAAAGTGTGAAATCGTATACCTTCCCAAGAGCCAACATGTGAATACAAATACAATAAACATGTGCACCATCACACAAGTGATAACAGTATATATAAACTCATAATTTATTGTAGTTTATACATTAAGCCTTTAGCCTAAACTTGTAGACTAAGAATGGCCGTATTTACTTAGGTATTTGACGGTGTGATTCATTTGCCATACTTGGATATATTATCATTTTTAGAGGACTATTTGCTAAGGTGGGTTCATAGCCCCATGTTTTACAATTATTTAAATAATTTACATTGTTGGGGTGAGGACATGCTTTGTTTTACAAATTGGACGCAAGTGTACATTTTATACTATGATTACGTGTTTGCCTAAGTAGCGATAACCCACTGAGCCCTTTTATCATGAACTGTCAATTGCTAGATTACGAGCGCGAATGTTATAAATAGATCTATTTAGGATTCACGTCCCTGTTTAGGTGAGTAGCGCTCACTGTGCCGGTCTGCTGGACAACAAACGTATACCATGCCGGATTTGTGATGTTGCGGGTTAGAACATCATTCAGGGGCATTTATTGGCAATTTATTGCATCCATATACGTCGAGCTTCGGTGTCATGAGCTTAGGAAACCGTAATTACTTTTAATGATGTTTGCATCTGTTGCTTAATCATACACTTGGAAATCTTGCGGTCCTACAATTGATTTACATAAACCTATGAATTCACCAACTTTATGTTGACGTTTTAAGTATGTTTTCTTAGGTCAATAAGGCATGAGGTGCCAAGATACATTGGAGGTCACTCTTTGGAGAGAGTCAATACTAAAGATTTTGGGCGTATTACATTTTGAGATATTTGTTATAAACCGAAATCTTTACTTATATTGTCAAACAATTTGAAGCCATGGGCTTATGTAATGAACAAGTATTTTGCTAAATCCAATGTATCTTTTTAAACGACACGCTTAGTGGTCGTTCTCATATCTTGTGCTATTGATCTATGAAGTAACGCTCTTGGATATTCAACATTCCGCTGCAACCCAGATTTGGGGGTGTTACAAATTATCTCTATGAGCTGCAAAAGAATTAGAAGACAATGGAGTATTGGATATAGTAGAACACCTAGGAGTCATAGGTTCCAAAATATTAGTATCCATCAGTCTGAGATGAACCCCACCCCATCAATAAAATAAACCCACTTAACACAACCACACCTTCTTTCACATTCACACACCCAACCAATCCCCCCTCTACCGTAGTTACAATCACAAAACACCCTGTGTCGTGTAATACATTCTTTCTACATCCACCATACTAACTCCGCCCATAAATCACCCAAACCACAAACACCACCATTACATCTCCGATCCCCCAAAACAACCCCACCTCACCTCCTCCACACAAGATTACCAGCATGTTGACTAACCCCCCTGAAATCGTCTGTCACAACTTTAATCCACTTGTGATAATCATGTGTCATTGCAAGATATAAAACTCATAAACAACTTCCCACTCAAAAACCATCACTCACCAAAACTATCACCCAACAACTATACATTGCCACTATCAACCGTTTATACCTCCCACGCCCATCATGCCGCCAGTGAATGTGATCATCCCATTAATATAGTGACGCCCCCTACCCTTGACTACCTAACCACTCTTCACTATACTATTGTATACTCCCCTTGTGATCATAGAAACTATTACCCCCAACCCGCCACTAAGATACCAACCTACTATCACACACCTCCCCCCAAAACAGTAAGACACATACCTTGTGCCCTACTCTCTCCTCATCAACAGAAGAACTACTCCCCCCCCCACCTATTGTCACCATCAACCCGACCCATGTCCACCCTCAAAGAGAAACCATACTCAAGATTAGCCTGTGCCAAAACTCTCCTGCAACACTGACAACCCCCGCATCATCTAACGTATAACTCAATCTCACACTACATAAATCCCCCACCAACAAATAACCCACATAACCAACTCACACCCCTGAAAGAACTCGTACATCAACCAGTGAAATCTCGTGTATACCACTGTCTCCACCACCCTACACACCGCACACCATGTTCTGTGTCCACCCTCCAACCTCTACCACTAAGTCTATCTCACAACATTCTGAACATCTGTGTCTAATCCAACCCCCCCCAAAGAATATCGCTTAAAACCTTCATCTGTTCAAATCCTAACCACGCTAAATAATGTTCAGGTCCCATACACTGTGCAATTCCACCCCCCCCCATCTCAGAACTAACAATCGACTGTTATGATCTCTGAAGAGTGTGTAGACATCCCATAGCACCCAGACTTCACCCCCCCCTCCACCCACACCCAACACACACCCCCCCCCCAACACCCAACCCCAACCCCAATAAACACCAACATCTTATCCAAATCACCCCCCAATCCCCCCCCCTCCCAAACCCCAACACCCCCAAGATATCCTCCACCCCCCCAAATCAATAAAAAATCACAAAACCCTTCATATTTTTAACATAATCCATCAAATCTCTACTCAATTCCTCTAAAACATAAATAATCATTATTAAAATTATAATAAAAATAATATTACTTAACAACTATCCTCTTTTTATCTTTCTCACCCCTACGAGTAGATATCTACTAATTCTAATGTCATCACTAATATGATAAAGAGATAACTTGTTTTTGCCCCCCCAAAACACCGATGAGCGACATCGTGTCTGTTCTATCGTTTACTAGTGTTCCGTGATTAGTGTAACGCACCTCTAAACACATAATACCTGTTTGTATAAACTACTTGAGTAGAGTAAAGTCAAAATAAGTAAATTACTTATGTACCAATGCCTCATGTCACTATTGACGCAATAGAAGTTAGTTTGAATATCCGCATAAGATTAAATAGATTCGCCCAGTATGAACAAATATGAGTCAATACTCTGAAGAAAAATAAAATCCCATCAAAAAATAAACCAAGACATACCTCAATAGTAATTGATGATCAATTATATCAACTATACAACACACTAATAACTAGCAGCATACGAGAAAAAAAGTACACAAACAGCGAAAAAAGATGTAACACATGATGATAAGATGTCTGACTCACCATACTGACTAGTGCGTAGCGAAATGGTGTGCGTATGTTCTATCCAATAGCCAAACTATAATAAACAGATCAAATAGACTCTGCTAGTATTGTACTCAGTATTTAGATTAGAAACGTCAATGACAACGCACCCACTCACCCTCGTTAATGCTGAGAAAAACTCTAAATACTGTGTGCGTCAAAACAACTATACCAAATACTTAATTATAAGTACTCAATTTGTGACCTATCTCTCAATAAATATATTAGTGTAAAAAAATTGAATAACAACTTCGAATATATAGCTACTATTCACACAAATACTCAAATGTTCTCGGATCTCTGGTTGTACAATAAACATATCTCACTTCTGAACTAAATTTTTTAATGAAATAATTTACATATTTTTATAATGTTACTCAGTAGATCTACTATGTAAAAATTGATGAAGATATCTCATGTTTGTGTCTTGTGTGGTGTGTGGACACTTATAATAAGTGTGACCATTAGTAGATTTATTAATCTAGTGATGATTCATCTATATACTATTATTGTAGAGAGTGGTAGGGGATAAATAAAACTTAATGAGGGCTCTTGCTAGGGACGTAGTAGTGCTAGCTGAATTTCTGTAGTGATTTCACGCTCACAGAGAGAGAGATTGATGTATATTTCGCTACTTCGGGTAGGAAGTAGTGTTATATACCTCGGTTGTGCTATTGCGGTACAGAAATGAGAGGTGTTATTAGTATCCACGTGAAGCCTCTGATATCAACAGACCACATCGTATGAATCGCAGATTGTTATCTGCTAGGATGATCACAGGTGTATGCTTTCATCGCTCTTAATATCACTGCGACATTTCTTGCTAAGAATCCATCTAGGATTAATTTGTTGCAAGTCCCTCTTTGTCAGGTTGTAGACGGTTGGTTGACTTTGACAAAGAACAAATGATAAAGATACCAGCGAAGATGACAACATCACTCAAGTTGTCAATTGTTGTTGAGTTAACAACAGTAGCTTAAGTGCTAGCAGTTGTAGCACCATGAGTAGTATTAACTGCTCCATTTGTACTGTTGGTGTTGTTTGAGGACACAAATGCTATATTTTGTGTATTTGTGCTTGAGCTTGATGTCCCTTTAACTTCTGGTTCATATACTTTGAGATTGTTGTAGAGATCATCTATGCTCATTATCTCTAATTCAGACTTATTCCTCCACACAACAACATGTGTGTTCCATTCTGGTGATAGACTTCTTAAGAACTTCTGATTCACATCTTCCTGTGAGATACTTTCACCATGAATCTCCAACTGACTGATAAGCTTTTGAAGCCTATCAAAGGTTTGATCTAACACCTCCGAGCTAGATGTAGTAAAATTTTCATACTGTTGCTTTAGAAGATTCCTTTAAGTCTTTTTATTAGCAACATTTCCTCCAAACCTCTTCTCAACAGCCTGCAATAATGACTTTGCATTTTTGATAGAGTTAAACTTCAATTGATGTTCATTAGGGATGCCCATCAATAAAGCGCTTCATGCTTTCAAATCTAATCTCCTTTGTGCCTTTTCTTCAGCAGTTGTAGGAGCAATTATAGTCTCAACACCTTTAATAACTTTTGTTATTGGAGGTACATTATCATTCTCTATGACTTCCCATAGAGAATAATTAATCATCTGGATGTACTATTCCATCCTCATCCTCTAAATTTCATACTCACCTGGTTTGAGCATAAGCACTTTTGATGCAGCTACCATATGTGCTTAGTCTTGATCCATCTCTTTGTAACAAACAGACCTTGTGTGTAAAAGCAGTTTCTTCTTATTCAAAGCTTCTCAACAAGCTCTGATACCACTTGTTGATCCCACTTCAATAGATCTTAATTCCTTATGCTTGTTAAGGTTTAGTTATGCTAGATAATTCTAACACAACTATAGTAGAAACTTTGTTTAATATATTAAAGATTATGTGGAATCTAACACTTAATCATACAGAACAATTCCTTATGAAAAATAACACATCAATTTAAATACAATAATTAACAATAAAAAGCTCCAATTATTTGTTATTACAAATAATACGAATACTCTCACAGTATTAGGGTTACAAAACCTTAAAGCTATGAACAACTCTATGAATGACTCATTTTGATACCTATCTTGATACCAAACTCTATGCCCTAGGACCTCCTTTTATACACCAAGGAGTCCTAGTCGATTTACAATATATTACAAAAACTTAGAATATTCTCAAAAATATATTCTATAAATAACAATCCTTATCAACTAAGTAATCTTGATCTTTAAGCAATCTTTATCTTCTCTGAGCAGTCTTTATCCTTTCTCTGATAGTAGAAAATCTTCTTGCAGTCTTAATCTTTTCAGTAGTTGTAAGTTTGTAATAGCAGCATTAACTCTGAACACTAGCAGTAGTAACTTATACACCAACAACATTAATTGTGTACCAGTAGCATTAACAACTTAGAATATTTTCTTCAATCTTCACCAGCAGTACTAACTTTACTCTAGCAGTACAAAACATTTACTAGTATAAGATAACATAGCAGTACTATATATACGAGAATAGTAAATGTTGGAGAGGTATTAGTCTATGAACTAGCAGTATTAACTACTTAGCATATTTTTCATTATCTTTATGCTAGCAGTAGTAACACAAACCTTAGCAGCAGTAACTCTAAGATCATCAAGAAGTCTTGTAATCCTAATAGCTTTGTTTTCCTCATCATTGGAGACATATAACTTCATTATCAATAAGACAAGTAAGCTGCTTGAGCCTACGAGAATTGTCCTTTGGACTCATTGAGAACCTCAAAAAAATTAATACCAGATCCTTCACTGAACCTTTTGAAAGTTGTTGAATTTTTGTGTCATGCAACTTCTCTTCTTGCTTATTAGAAGCTTCACAAGCTACCCCCTAAATCACAAATCCTTTCTTAATAATTCAAGTCTTTCTTGCAACCCACATTAAGAAGATTTGATGTTTAAAAGACCTAAATATTCAAGTACATCAATAATTCAATACCCTGACGAGATTGAAACCAAAGTCAAATTAACACCCCATATGTCTTAATTACCCTTATATGACAGTGATGATATAAATTAAAACACCAAAGTCAACTAAGTCCCGGATGTCACAATTATACCCTTTAAATAGACAAAATGATAACACCTAAGGTAACTAAGTCCCGAATGTACACATTTCTTCTTGCAAGAACTTACTATCTAAAAGGAAATCCTCATACTTATCAAACCTATGTCTACCTCTTTTGTCAACAAATTCTACTCCTTCAAAAATAAGCTTAGTGATTAAC
Organism: Tanacetum coccineum; assembly: GCA_026074375.1. Taxonomy (NCBI): domain Eukaryota; kingdom Viridiplantae; phylum Streptophyta; class Magnoliopsida; order Asterales; family Asteraceae; genus Tanacetum; species Tanacetum coccineum. The sequence goes on from BQNB010008791.1 coordinate 72,873, forward strand.
TGATTAGGGAAATATTAATCGAATCAGAAATATATCGTCAACTTTAAGGGTTCTAAAACTACATAATTATTTCCAAAACAACCTAAAGCCTTTTTTAAAACTATGAGGTGTTGGTAATATTGATCGAATGTAGTTTTAAGCCTAAGCCACTAAACTTGAAATTATATTTAATCCCTAAAGTTATTAGCTTATGACAACTGAAGCCCTTGGAGTTAAAATTAAATTAACTTCACGTCAAATTATTATCCGTTAAGTTAAAAAATTATCCATAAATAATTACCATAGACATGTTGACGATAATTCGAAAACACTTTCTCCCCCCCTCAAAACAATCACCCTATTCTATTTAAAGATCTAGTTTTGTTCGAAGTCGTCGAAATTTCTTGAAAATCTGTTTGATATGTCAAAAACTGATTTTGATTTGATTTGAACACTTTTTCAAATGGTTAACCCGAACTTGATTTATAAAATCAATATCTTTGAGAAAAATCGTTCGGGTTATAAAACTTATACCAATGGAAAACCTAGGTCCTTCTAGTTGCAAGTAAAAGGACATGTTCCTAAGTTGCCAATTTTGCATTCTAATCCTAAAGAGGTGAAACCATAACATCTAAAGCTAAATGAGTTAAAATAATTAAACTCCCCTTTAAATCAGATCCTTATTCTCAAACCTATTTTCCGTTTACCTCCTGATTATTCAAAAGTCATTTTGAAAGAATTGTTAGCACATTTCCCCCTCCCTTCAAATAATGTCCCATTTTCTATTTAAAGAGCTGTAGACATTGTTTGAGTGATAGAAAATTCTTTTAAAATCTATTTCTGATGAGAGACTAAGATGACTGATTTAGTTTTGAAAGACAACACCTTTTCCACCATCACAAATAATTTTGAAGAATCAATGAAGAAAAATTATTTGGTTAAAAAGAAAAGTTCTCTTCTATATGAAGAAATAATGAACTGAAACGTACGTCACTCCTATGATGCATGGACATGAAGTGATCCATGCCCGGGAAAAATTAATTACCCGCTGTCAGGAACAGCTGTCCTTTTGGAGACATGCTTTCCTCAGAGTGAAAAGCGGGTTTGCAGTCTGAAATAACTGCAAGCCATGAAGACATGTTTTGAAAGTTTGAACTTCTGTTCGAACTTTATTTAAAGACCCGTGTCATTATTGAATGACATTTCTAGGTCTGTAAATATTATTGATTTTCAGAAGACATGTCTTGAAAAATATTTTTGTATTTTCTATTTTTTGTAATTTTTATGGTTTTTGTAGGTTTTATATTTTTGTATTTTGTTTTTTTTAAATATTTGCAAATGTACATAGGATACCTGAAGAATTTACCACCATTATTCTTACTTTAAGATAGTAGATCTCAACCAGACCGTTTCCCACCTAATGAATTGATTGTTCATTGAGCTCAAAGAAGCACCAAATGGCTTGTTCTTGTAGTTGACTTATTGTCGAAATCGGTCGAGAAGGATCGCCAATAACATTCTCCAATGGATGGTTCTTTGTCAACTTAGTGAGAGTATCAAATGATTGGTTAAGATGATGCAAATTTGATGGAATGACCCCTTGTAAAGTTGTTTCTTTCTTCTTAGAACTTGAGTCTGAAGAAAGATTATGAATGAGGGGTGCATTATCAAATTGTGCATTTTGATGTCCATGAATTTTTTCTTCAACACCTTGACGAGTGACTTGAGATTAATTTTTTCCTAATTGTTGGTGAAGTACTAGCAATGTTTACTTGATCAATGTATTGATGAGGTGAACCGGCTGGATCAACAGGTCTTGGAGCAGCAACAGCTACCGGATCTGGAGAGATAGCACATGGTGGAGGATTGAAGTACTCATCAAACAATGGTTGAAACAGGATCTCATAGTCTCTCTTGGATGGTGGAACATAAGTTGTTGGAGAAACTGAGTTTTGCACGAGTCTTGAACTGATGTATCCAGGAGTCAATTTGACCATTTCATACACATTGAGAGACCAAGTTGAACTGTATTGATCACATTTGATTCACTATTCCCCCTTCAAAAATTGCATATGTGATTGCCATTTTTGATTGATCTAGTGAATTAAAATACAAGCTAATGTACGTCGATCCACTTTATGATTAACAGAAAGGAAAATATGAAGAATGTTGATGAGAATGGTCAAAAACAAGAAGATTTCTCTTCTTTTGAAGATAAAGCGTACACATTTCTTTTCTTTAAGGAACGGGGCCTGAAGTGTTGTCTGCAGACGCCATCAAATATGTACATCATATTTGAATTCCTTGAACCCATGGTTTCTGAGATATCAGTCCTTTTAGTAACCAAACTCTGAGTCTTTCCTTTTTAGGATTGAAAGATGTACTTGAACTTAGGTTAAGAGTACCTGCACTGACATTAAGAGTTTGATCGCATTCATATGGGTGAGAGTGATATTCTTCAGTTGGTTTGATCACTGCCGACCTGGTGTGTGCAAGTCGGAGAGAGGCATATCTTTCTAGTAGGTATCCACCTAAGACCAGCAGTCTTAAAAATTCTACCTGTAGGTTTCCACTTAAGACAAGATCTAAGAGTGTTTGGTTTCTCATGCACAACTAAAGACTTATTGGGAGAAAACCTATATCCTTTAGAGATCCATCTTTTAGGTTTGATTACATTAGTTATCTTTTCTACGGGTTTGGAATGTTGTTTCTAGTCTTAGGTAATGAAACCTTAATCGAGATTACCTCTTTTAGGATTTTGTTAAAACCAGACATCATTAATTTCATAAAGACACATTTCTGACAGGTCGAACAAACAAAGTGTTTGGAGTCAGGAAAGGAACTAGAATTCCTAGAGTTATCTACTGGCATACTATTTGACGTAACACCACTACTCTTATATACAAGCAAACTCCTAGATGTTTGATTGTTGCTCCTATTTTTTGTTTGCTACCAATTTAGTAGTGATATTGGTTAGACTAGTATATGCATTACACTAGATTTTGAATTCCTAATTTTTCTTATTGTCTTTTTCCAAGCTTACTCTAGAAGTAGTGAAGTATGAGACCATATCATTTGAACATATATTCATCTTACTATTTCCGTAGATGAGCTAGTTGCAATACGTATGAGGTTTGCAAGTCACATATTCCTCAAACTTTAGGCAAATAATGAGGAGTGACTGGTTTTGACAAAACGTTATTCACATTAACTTGGGAGGCAAACCGTGGTTTTGAAAAATTAGGTCGTTCAAATTTAAACGCATTTGGTTGTCTAACAACTGATTGGTTTCTAGGTGGTTGTAAAACCGGTTTCCCCAAGATTGATGGTTTTGCAAACTTAGTATCCACACTATTTCCTTTTAACTTTATTAGTTTGTTTTTCAATGCTGCAATTGTAAACCCCTTTTCCTAAAGTTGAGCTTTGAATTCTTCATTTTTTGGCAATCAAAGAAGTTGTTTGTTCTATAGTCTTAGTTCTCGTTACTTTGATAGAATCATACAAGTCTTTGTAATGCTTTTTCAAAGTCTCATTTTCCTTAAGTAATTTAGCCACTTTATGTTTCAATTCGATGTTAATTGTTTCAATTACATCAATGTCATGTTTAACCTTGGCTTCATTACTTTTCTTATCCACATTTTTATTTTGTATCTTCAAGTTGTTGATTGTTGAGGTTTTGGCTTGTAGCTGAGCTTTCAATTTGTTTATCTCAAAAAAATTCACGAAAATTGTTAAAGAGAATCCTGATTCTTACATGGTTTGTTACTTTGAAAACTTTCATCCTTCTGTTGTATTGAAATTTCAAGTGAAATACAATGTTTTTCAAGTTGTAAAAATCTGTTTGAAAGTTCATTATAAACTTCTTTTTCAACCATATCTTTCGTTTTGAAAAGCTCAGCATTAAGCAAAGGACTTTTTACTTGATATTGTTCAGCATCCTGTCAATCTCTCCTCTCCTATGACTTATATTTGTAGAATCAGGAGTAGTATTTCTATTAATCTTTTCCAACAGATATGTGTCATAAATGGTTCAGATTGCTCAGTATGTTGCTGTTCATTAGCAAGGACATTATCTTGAGCAGTCAATTGTACCTCAGCAAATAGCACTTGGTCATTTACTAGTCTGATATCTGCACCCACAGAATGTGTGATATAATTCCCTGAATGGCTGCTTGTATCATGCTTTCCAGATTTTGTCCCATTGCTTTCCATGACAACCAAATTAGCATCCAATTCTTTTCCCAAAACAACCTTACTCTCTTGTGTCTGCATCAGTCTTTTATTTACCCTTCTATCATACTATCGTTTATATTGTGCTCTTTCATCAATGGACTTCTTAACAAATTTCATGTGTTGGATCAATGTATCACGGAATTGTTGAACCTCGGTTCGAGTGTATGCTAGAAAGTACTTGCATATCATTAGATCATCAAAACCATCAAAATTGTATTGGAAACTAGATGACAAAGAAAGAAAACAGTACCATGAGTGCTTAGAAGATCCATGGATCTAGTTTCTTGAAATTCTTCTTTGCCAAGTTGCTTTTCTAGTTGATCCAAGTGAAGTAACATTGAGCTTGTGAAAGTCTGAACATCTTGTTCAAAGAGTGTCGCAAATGCCCGTTCAAAACCTCCATTAATTTTTAATTCATTGTATGAAAGAACCTGGAGAAATGAATGAAGTAGCTGAAAAGAAGTCTTGCACACATCCTTTGCTTTTGTTTGCATTTGATGCAACTGAGTAACTCTCTCCTCTCTCTCTGTGAATTAGAATTCAAAGATTCCATTGAAATTCAATGTGTGAAATGAAATTAAGGATCTTAAGTAGATTAAGTGATTGATGTTGTGGTTATGATTGTAACATTTCTCAATTTCAGGTCATTTTACGACACCTGTTATTCTTCACTATTTATTTTAGTCCGATACACGTTTACTTTTAATTTAACTTTTAAGCTAAATCGCGTAGACTAGAAATAATCATTTAACGTAAACGGTCACCAAATAAATTAAGGTTTACATCAAGCAAGTGTTATATAATTATTAAGAAATTAATTATTAATTTTGCTCACATTATTTTTATTTGTCACGTAAAAGGCTTACATATACGCAAGTAAAAAACATCTAGCATACCCGAAGTACCTACAGTATCTAGACTCAAACCGGTACCCACTTTTGATCCCTAAATACAAAATTTATACAATTTTGTACCAAGAAATCATATAGGATGAATATTATTTTGGCTTAACTATGCATAAAACAAAGTTAACCAATCAACTTTGTACTATTACCTATTGGATACTAGGATTAAGGACTACTTATCACGTATATCTAAAGATTGTCAAATCCTTGTACTTCCTATCCATCTATACGGCCAAAACATATGGAGATGAGAAAAATCCCTTACACTTTCTTACAAAGCCTTACACATAGTACCTTAAGGCCTTTAACTAATCTATGGTTAGTAGTAAAGGGCGAGTTAGTGGAAAGGTTAAGCACTTGTTATGTTTGCTTGCATATATACATGCCCATAGTGGCATGTAAACTCACACAACCAAGTTTACTAAACTTTTAAACATTCAAAACAAGCAAAGTCTTTCTTGCTCTCTCTCTTTGTTCCTGGTTCACGTAAAGAAACACAAAACACAAGACGCAAATCGTCCTTATTGTTATTTCATCTTCCAAGTGATACACTCACTAGAGGTTCACGTACGAGGGTTAGCAAGGAGTCAAGTAGGTTTCGGTTATACAAGGACTTAGGGTTTCGAATTTGTGAAAGCTTTTGAAAGATAAGGTTTGTTGTGGTTTGATTTTGTTCACTCCTACTCGACATCTATTCCCAATCTTAGGACCATTGTAAGTAAACCTTCTTGGTCTACTCCTTGTTTCATGTTCATTCTATCTCTATACATGACTTGGATCACGACGAGTATGTTGGTGTGAGCAAAAAAAAACAGTAGAACATTGCATGGTTCCCCCCATGCATGTCATGTACCAATGAACCACATTAGTTCATTCGTGTGCCCGGCTCGACCCATACTCATTCCTTATTATGCCATTGGTGACCTAGTGTCACGTTTGGGTTATGTGTTGCACGCAAGAGGACGTGAACATGCAAATGTTTCAACCATGCATGTCAAAGGTACGTGATTATGTCGTGTATACATGTATATCACGTATGTATATGTGGTTATGTTTAGAACATGTGTGGTAAAGGTTTTCAAAAGTTAGCATGGTTAACTTGTCTTGGACGTGAGTATCTTGCTTAATCTTGACATATAATCTTGTAAACAAACTTGTTTTGCTAAGACATGGGATGTATACGACTTGTAAGGGATAAGGTTAAGGTCTAGTAACCCAAAAAATGTGGACATGTAAGAAACCCTAGCTCGCATATGAAATGACGACAGGAGATCTTAGGTGTTTTTCGTCCTCATGTTATGGAGACATCGGGTCTCATCACGATGATATTTGAATTGGGTACATTCAATTTTGGGAATGGAACCCATTAAAACCTAAAACAATAAACATCTAGTCATATAAACAGACTACAGTCCCTTAGAGGGCTAAGTAGCCTCGATAGCCCATGACCCGTTGCCTCGACGAAGCCCAAACAGCCCATGCGGGATGTGATGACTTATTTATAAGCTCTAAGTGCTATTTAAGTCATTTGAACTGAATGACTTATATAAACTAGTAGAACAATAATTGGACCCTAAATGGACTCCGGCAAGTCCTAACGAACCGTGTAAAGCTAATAGCCCAATAATAAGTTTTGGACTCTATTGCAATAATCTATAAATAACTCATCCGAGCTATTTTTAAGTTTGACAGCTTATATGGTTTATTGGAATCAAAATGAAGTTTTATTTCCAACTTGTTTGAACTTAAACGAGCTTAAAATGGATTTTTTACAAGTTTAGGACTAAAATTGTCCAAAGTGCAAAATTCTAGAGGGTGTAACCTGTAAATAATTGATTTTATGAGTCCAATGACTGTTTTGACATATATAAACAAAGTAGCAGTATTGAGATACCCTTAATATTAAAAGAAAACTAACTTTTGTAAAGTTAAAGGACTAAAAATGACAACTAGGAAAGTAGGGTTAAAAAGAGTAATTTAAACCAACTTAAATAAAAGACTAAAGTTGTCAAACTTTAGAAACTTAAAATTATGTTATAAAAGTTAAATGATTTATTTTAAATACATGAATGTCAGACTGGACATATAAATATAAAAAGTATTAATGACTTTAAAGTCCAGTTTATCGGGTGTAAAACTTATCAGGTAAATAAATGTAAATTTAATTAACGATATCGACCCTTAGTCGATACCTTCCCGAGAGCAAACTGAGTACAAAAATTCTTTTAATCAGAATTTACCACACCCAATGATAACAGTACATATAAACATCAATTTATTGTAGTATGCCTTAAGTCCGTTAGCCTAAACTTGTAGACTAAAGACGGCCGTATTTAGTTAGGTATTTGGACGGTGTGATATTTTGACATACTTGGATATATTTATCATATCATAAGGGGACAACCTACTAAGTGCGTTCATAGCCTCATGTTTTAAAAATTAATTTTAAATTATTTACATCTATGGGTGAGAACGATGCTTTGGTTTAGACAAATTAGACGCAAGTGAACATTTTAATACTATGATTACGTTTTTTCCTAAGTAGCGATAACACACTGAAACCCTTTATCATGAACTGTCAAATACTAGATTTGTGAGCGTCAATGTTTATAAAAAATAGATCAATTTAGGGGACTGACATCCCCGTTTGGGTGATAGCGCTCACTGTGCCGGTTTGCCGGACAACACCGTATACCATGTCAGATTTGGGATGTTGCGGGTTAGAACATAATTCACGGGCAATGTTGGCAATTTATTGCATCCATACATGTCGAGCTTCAGTGTTATGAGCTTAGGAAAATGAAATTACTTTTTATGACGTTTGTTATATGTTGCTTAATCATAACACTTGAAATCATGCGGTCCCTACGATAGAATTTAACATAAACAATGAATTCACCAACTTTGTGTTGACGTTTTAAGCATGTTTTCTCAGGTCAATAAGGCACGAGGTGCCCATATACATTAAGGGTCATTCATTGAAGAGAGTCAATACTAAAGATTTGGGTTGTATTACATTTTGGGAACATTTTTTATAAACCGAAATCTTTACTTATATTGTTGAATAATTTGAAGCCATGAGCTTATGTAATGAACAAGTATTTTGTTAATCCAGTGTATCTTTTTAAAACGACATGTTTAGGGGTCGTTCTCATATCTTGTGCTATTGATCCAATCTAGTAATTGACAGTTCATGATAAAGGGCTCAGTGTGTTATCGCCCTCGATTATTCAATATTCCGCTTCCACCCAGATTTGGGGGTGTTATTAGATTGTACCAGAGCCAAGGTTTATAAAGAACCAGGTCAAAATTTTGTCTGTACTATAACATATTTTCCAAACACCTTCCCACCCATTTACAAATGGGGTTTGAACGGGACCACACATACATTATCTATGTTTGCAATCCAGCAGATGTCATACATGACATACACTGATTAGCATTATTTAGTTACTAATTCTGCATAATTTGATAAGCCGAGTATATAAAATATATTACGTATATTTCTAAAGAGTCTTAAATTATACTATATAAGTTAGTTTTTGTTTTACGCAGTCATATCTCCTTCTGCACTCATCTGTGTTTAGCCTACAGATTTCGTCTACACTGACTCTACCAGGAGGGTATTTTGGGGAGCCGATAGAGAGATATCAGATGAATGTTCTTCCACGAGTCAGCGTATTAGGATACGATTGGAATCCCTATACATCGGCAGCCCCACCATCATCGGATTACATACCTGACTCCGAGGAGCCACAGACACCACCAGTACCACATGACGAGGATGTGCGTGAGCCTATGTTCATACAGCCATATGATCCTGACTACGTGCCAGAGCCTATATACCTTGAGTATATACCATTGGAGGATGAGCATGAGTTTTCGGCTAAGGAGAAGCCATTGCCTCTTGTTGTTTCACCTACTGCTGAGTCACCAGGCTATGTTGATGAGTCGAATCCAAAAAAGGATCCATAGGAGTATGAGGGTGATGAGACTGAGGATGGTCCAGTTGACTATCCCATGGACGGGGGAGAGGATGGAGATGATGATCTGCGGCGATTTTAATCCGGATGACACCGATGATGAGGATGAGGATAAAGGGGATGAAGATGATGAGGATGAGGAGGAGGAGGAGGAGCATTTAGATCCGGCCGACTCCGCTGTTGTAGTACCTACGGTTGAGCTTGTTTCCCCACCTTAAGGAACACAGCCTGTTATACCACCACCCTCTACTGACATTACTACCACTGGAGCTAGGATTATTGTCCGGCTTTAGGCTTCCATATCCCATTCCAGCCAGAGGCAGAGGTAGAGACTTACTAAGCCATGCTACACCCACCACCATCACCACCTACTCACTATCACCAACCCGTTGCAGGGAGCGCCTTGCTAGGTGCATGGCCCCATCTGCACATTCATCACCACCACCTGTGCCATCACCATTACTACCATCATCTGTATGTCTAACCTAAATCCAGACACTCAAGAAAGCCTCTACTTAACTCCGGCCGACTCTGCTGTTGTTGTACCTACTATTAAGCCTATTTCCCCACCTGAGGGAACAAAGCTTGTCATACCACCACCTGTTGACCGTAGGTATGATGTTCCCGAGTCCGAGCTGCCACCTCGCAAGAAGTTGTGTTTGTCTACTCTAGGCTCCAGGTATGAGGTCAAGGAGGGCTCTACTGCTAGACCTACCGGAGGTCAGGGGATAGATTATGGGTTTGTCAGCACCGTAGATGCTAAAGCGAGACGACAAGGGATTAGTGAGGTTGGGTATGGTATTAGGGATACTTAGGTAGATCCAGCAGAGGCAGTTCCTGAGATAGCACCTATGACCTTGGAAGAGGTCAATACTAGGGTTACAGAGCTTGCTGAGCTCCATGAGCATGATACACAGGACTTATATGCTCTACTAGAGGATGCTCAGGAGGGTAGGACTCGCATATCACAGCGAGTCACTATAGACTCGCAGCAGGTTGACTTGCTTATGGAGGATAGGATAGCTCATCAGGAGACCATACTGATTGTGGAGGAGGAGGCCTATGCTTCCTGAGAGGCTTGGGCTCATGCGATAGGATTGAGTCAGGCGGTCCATTTTGAGCTTCAGACCCACCGTGGGCAGGTATATGCACACGAGTCTCAGCTTCATGTACATCAAACACAGCTACAGTTGTAGGGTACCCTTATTTAGACACAGCACCAAGTACATGAGACTCGCTTCCAGATGCAGCAGGCTGAGATGGCAGAGCTGCGAGAGACTGACTGTAGGCGTCAGGCACAGATGGCAGAGACTCTCCGAGTGATAAGAGACATAAGGCGAGAGATGGGTGACATACAGGCCGAGTTGTTAGCACTGTGAGAGCAGTAGAGGAGAGCTAAACAGCCAGGATCAGATGCTAAAGTTCTAGATCACCAGGAGGCTTCTAAGGATGCTGATGGTCACATCTAGTGGGTTATGTCATTTTATTTTACTAGGTTGTTGTTCAAGCATGTTAAGTATTAGAGGTTCTCCCCGCTAGCA